>LR749711.1:1022379-1281096 GCA_902729485.2 Mus minutoides
AGTTACAGACAGTTGTAAGGGTGTTGGATCAGCTGGAACTGGAGTTACAGACAGTTGTAAGGGTGTTGGATCAGCTGGAACTGGAGTTACTGACAGTTGTAAGGGTGTTGGATCAGCTGGAACTGGAGTTACAGACAGTTGTAAGGGTGTTGGATCAGTTGGAACTGGAGTTACAGACAGTTGTAAGGGTGTTGGATCAGCTGGAACTGGAGTTACAGACAGTTGTAAGCTGCTATGTGGTTTCAGGGACTTGGACCCGGGTCCTCTTGAAGAGAAAGAAGCAAGGGCTCTTAAGTGCTGAGTCATCTCAAATTGTCTCTTAAAATGAAAATCTGAGTAGTCACTGTGGTGTTTTGAATAAGAATGGCTTCCACAGACTCATATATTTGAAGCTTTGTCATTAGGGACTGGCACTATTTGAGAAAGATTAGGATTTGTGGCCGAGAGGGTGTGACCTTGTTGGAGGAGGTGTGTCACTTGGGGTAGGCTTTGATTTTTCAAAAGCCCATACCAATCCAATCTCTCCCCTCCTCTCCTCCTCCTCTTCTTCCTCATCCTCGTCCTCTTCCTTCTCTCTTCACCTGCTTCCATGCTGAAATAATGTAATGACCTCCAAAACTGTAAGTCAGTCCCAATTAAGGGCTTTATTTTATTTTATTTTATTTTATTTTCTTACAAGAGTTGCCTTGGTCATGATGTCTCCTCATAGCAATAGAACAGGGACTAAGGTGCTCACTTATCTTCCTAAGTCCCTAAGACTTTCTTCCTGTTGCTCTTAAAACAAAGACCACACTTCTGAGGCAGAGGCAGAGGCAGGAGGATTGTAAAGGGTTTTGTTGTTTATTTGTTCTTGTTTTCTGAGACGGTGTCATGAGACTGGCCTCACATTTACTGCTCAACTGATCCTCCTGCCTCTCCCTCCTGAGCACTGGGATTACCAGTGTGTGCCACTGTCCTGGTTAGATTTCTGTCAACTTGGCAAAACTACAGTCATCTGAAATGAGGGAGCCTCAATGGAGAAAATTTCCCTATCAGACTATCCTGGAGGCCAGACCGTGGGTCACTCTCTTCACTGGTGATTGATGTGGGATTAAAGCTGTATACCTACCACACTTGGTCCAGCCCTCCGCTCCCCTCCCCTCCCCTCCCCTCTTCCACACGTGTATGGGTATTTTCCTTGCATGTATATCTGCAAACCACATGCATTCCTGGTGCCCATCAAGGCCAGAAAATATTAGGTCTCCCGGAATTAGAATTACAGACAGTTGTAAGTGTTTGTGTTGGGTGCTGGGAATTGAACCCTGGTCAGTGCTCTGAATTGTTGAGTCATCTTTCCAGCCCTGGCTTTCTTTCTGAGACAGCCTTATTCTATAGTCCAGGCATAACCATAATTCATGATGTAGCCTGCATGAGTTGGCCTTGAACTCATAGCAACCCTCCTGCTTCAGCCTCTCATGTGCTGGGATTATAAGTATGCACCACTCAGTGTGTTCGGCTTGCACTCATAGCTAACATCATATTTAGTTGAGCATGGTGGAACACATCTCTAATCTCAAAACTTGGGAGGTAAAGGCAGAAGGAATTCAAGGTCAGCCTGTGTTATATTGTTACAGTAGGGTTGGACAGCCTTTCCATGAGAAAAATTTTCTTCTCATGAAGTAAATGGAATCTCTAGCCTGAAATCTCATCCAGTTGGGCTGGCACATTGCTTGGCTAAGAGACAACCTCTTGGGAAGATGGATTCTACATACTAAAGGGATAGCAAGAATATGTATCCCTTTCTAAGATAATACGTTTTTGATCAGGCATCTTGCAGGGCCACTTTGCTTCCACACTTGTCTTGGAGGAACGAAGAGGAAGGATGTTGTCAGGGCTTAAGGCTGAGCTGGAGTTCCTAGCGTCCATCTTCCACAAGGACCATGAGCAGCTGCGCATCGTGAGCTGGCACCTGGATGAGCTACAGTGTCAGTTCCTGGTGCCAGAGGCACCTGCGGGCAGCCGGCCCTCACCGCCGCCGCTCACCCTGCACTGCACCTTCACCGAGTCCTACCCATCTTCACCGGTGGTGTGGTTCGTGGACTCTGACAATCCAGATCTCACTTCGATCCTGGAACACCTAGAAGATTCGAAGCCCAACAGTTCGCTTAGTCAGCAGCTCAAGTGGCTGATCTGTGAATTCTGCAGCTTATATAACCTGCCTGAGCACCTGGATGTAAAGATGCTGGACCAGCTGGTCCCCATCGCTCAGAAGGTCATCATTGAAGAGGTGCCTTCAGAAGACGAAGATGAAGATGAAGATGAAGATAAAGATGAAGAAGAAGAAGAAGAAGAAGAAAAGGAGGAGGAGGAGGAGGAGACTAGTAGTGAGAAAACGTCAGAGAATGAAGGGATTGAGAAAGAGAATTTGGCAATATTAGAGAATATCCACAAGAACCTACGGCAAGAACATTCTAGTGATGCCATGTCTGGCTCAGTGAGTGCTTCAAGTAGACTTATGAAAGAACTCAAAGAGATATACAGATCGCAGAGTTACAAATCGGGGACTTATTCCGTGGAACTGATAAATGACAGCTTATATGACTGGCACATTAAACTGAGGAAGGTTGACCCTGATAGTCCCTTGTACGGTGACCTTCAGCTCTTGAAAGAAAAAGAAGGCATAGACTATATTTTGCTTAACTTCTCTTTCAAAGATAACTTTCCGTTTGACCCTCCATTTGTTCGCATCGAGTTGCCTGTACTCTCTAATGGTTATGTCTTGAAGGGGGGGGCGTTGTGTATGGAACTGCTTACCAAACAGGGCTGGAGCAGTGCCTACTCCATAGAATCGGTCATCTTGCAGATCAGTGCCACCTTAGTCAAAGGCAAGGCCAGGGTGCGCTTTGGAGTAGGTAAGAATCCATATAGTGAACAAATGGCCAGACTGGTCTATAACTCCCTGGTGCGGTTGCATGAGAAATCAGGCTGGTTCACTCCTCCACAGGAAGAAGGATAAATAGAGTGCCATGTATTTGGTATTTGTAACAGTAGTGAGAAAGTTATTAGCTAGTTGGTGTTTTAGTGGATAATCTCTCAACTGACTACTAGTAGAAGTTCCAACCTTTTCATTTTGCTTACTGTGAGGGTCTTGGGGTGAACTGTGAGCCTTAATGTGGTTTTTCCTGATAAATAATCATAACTACATTTCAGTCATCCATGTTCCTTGATTAAGTGAAATGTGTTAAGTAGGCCAGTCAGTTGTGACTTTAGATAATGCTAATTTATTAGGCTATTGGGGGGAGGGGAGGGGATAATGAGTATTTTATAAACATTTGTTCCATTTAGTGCTAATAAAAGTTTTGCCAGTGTCCAATACTGTTTTAGAAAAAATAACAATAAAAAAGAATAAAAAAGAATACATTTTTTTTTTCCTTCCCAGAATTCCTGCCCTTGTGCAGTTGCTATGGCGTCAACTGTTAGGCCTGTCCATCTTTTAAAATCCTGACTCAGGCACAACTTTATCTTTAAAACACAAAACAACAAAACAAACAAACAAAACCCCAACCAACTCCTTTTTTCTTATTTCAACTTCTTGACACAGCTTGGGCACCCTGTCTCAGACATCCTGGGTCTTTTCCATGTTTTTCTAAGTTATTTATCCCACCTTCTCCCGTGTCACTGCTTACACATGGTGTGGCTTTCTCTCTTCATTTCCTCCATCTTCCTTTTCTCAGAAGTGTCTGGGTTGATTTTTACTGAATCCATTCTCAAACTCTTCTACCAGGGAGACTGAGATATCCAGAGGAGCCCCTGATTTCTCTAGTAACTATTACCTTAGGGTTTTACTGCTGTGAAGAGACAATGTAACCAAGGCAACTCTTATAAAGGAAAGCATTTAACTGGGACTGGCTTCCAGTTTTAGAGTTCAGTCTACTATTATTACACTGGGAAGCATGACAGTGTGCAGGTAGACATGGTGCTGGAGGAGCCGAGAGTTCTACATCCTGATCCACAGGCAGCAGAAGGAGAGACTGTACTACGCTGGGTGTAGCTTGAGGACAGGAGACCTCAAAGCCCAACCCCACAGTGACACACTTCCTCCAACAAGACCACACCTTCTAATAGTGCCACTTCCTATGGGCCAAGGATTCAAACACCTGAGTCTATGGTACCACAGTATTCGAAGACCCTGTGTCCAAAGATTAAAGTGAAGCCAAACCAGAACCCCCACATTTATATTGGTTACCTGTGCTCCCCACATAAAATAAGGTGATCTGAGGGATTTGTAGATTCACACCTACAGTAGGGTTCCCTTTCCACACCCACCCTACCAGTAAAAAAATACGAAGTATTTGATTGTCACAAGCCTTTAGAAGAGAAGAAAGGCCATTGGTATGATTTGATTCAAAAGTGATCAGGAACGTCAGTCTTTAGCCATATGGAGACATGTTACTAGTCTGTAGACTCTAGGATTATTGAAGTTTTTGCCCAGAAAGGAAAGGCAAGCCTCTAACATTAGTGTTGTCTGGGATGGGTGCAGCATGAGCAGACTGCGATTGGCATGTGTTCATTTTCCCAGGCACACGTGGGAGTGAGCCTCGGGTTGAATCAGAGCAGAGACAAGTCTGAGACCCGCAGCAGGGATGCCCTGGCGGGAGGTAGCCGCTAACTCCCTCCTTCATCCCTTCTGCTATATGCTTTCTGGGGTTCTTTTGTTTGCTGTTTCACAGAGTGTCAAGAGTCGGCTTTGTCTGCTCTGCCTTCCAACCTTAAAGACAAGACAGACGGATGCCCACGTGTGCAGTTCCAGAGTCTCAGAAGAGAATGTCAGGTCGGCGCCACTGAGGCCAAGAGAATGGGAGGCAGGCAGAGCTGGACACTCAGGATTATTGGCACTGCTGACATAAACACACAGCTCTCATCCAATAGGGGATAAGAACTGGCTTATTCAGGAGCTGGATGTGGACTGATCGTACTTGGGAGCAGGGATTCAGGTTGACCCAAATACCATGTTCCAGCACAATGGTTTCATGAAGTGTTTTTTTTTTTTTTTTTTTTTTTTTTAATAGTAATAGAACAAAGTCATAAATCAAGGTGCTTAAGAATGTATTTAGTAGAAACATCGGGTAGGTGTGTTATTGCCAAGTAGGGGAAATTCGGCTTCAGGCCTCAGATACTTCTGATGGCATTCTTAGCCTTCATGTTCGTGGAAGTTAGGAGTCTGTTTGGGTGTCCCGAGAGGATTTATGTAATGTCACCAAGATGCTAAGTCAAACACAGAGGTGAGCAATGAATAGCTGGCTATTAAGCAGACTAAAGATAGCCCAAGATAATTTGGCTCTAGACGGGCAACCTTCCAGAATGTCTCTAAAACTGCGACAGTTCTAGTTAGCCAACCAGCCTTGGAGCATCCTTAACACAGATGGAGCCTTGTTCTGGGAATTTCTATTTCAGGAATAGGCACAGAGAGGGGGATATTTCTTTAGTAGGAGACACAGGGTTTTAATTCAGCAATTTTATCCATCACTGTATTACTGTGATGATTGCCGAGATTACAGAGATGAATAAAATAAAATTTAATTAAATAAAGACAGGTAGTGGGCGGGGTAGAGAACAAACACTGACATTGAATCTAACTTTTTTTGTTTTGTTCTGAGATAGTTTCTTGCTTATATCGTCTAGTCTGCTCTAGAACTCAAGCATCTGGCTTTTTTTTTCTTTTTCTTTTTTTTTTAAACAACAACAACAAAAACAAAAAAAACAAAAAAACAAAAAACCAAACCATCTTCCCCAGGCCAGGCCTAGGGATGGCTCAGTGGTTAAGAGCACTCGCGGCTCTTGCAGAGGACCTGGTTCAGTTCCCAACATCACACGATGCCTCCCAACCGCCTGTAACTCCAGATCCAGGGAGATCTGGTTATTCACATGCCTGTTCCTCAATACATAATTAAAAATGAAAAGAAAGAAAAAAGCTGGAGTTGACACATGTCTCTAATCCCAGCATTTGGGAGGTAGAGGCCAACAGACCTCTGAGTTCAAGAATAGCCTGATCTACAAGGTGAGTTCCAGGAACAGTCAGGACTACAGTGAGAAACCCTGTCTTGACATGCTCCCCCCCCATGCCCCCACCTGCCCTGCAAAAAACAAAACAAAACAAAACAAAAAAACCCCAAACCTCCAAACCAACCAAACAAAAAGCATTTCCCCATAAAACTTGCATTTTTAAAAAAAAGATTTATTTATTTCATGTATGTGAGTATACTGTTGCTGTCTTCAGACACCCCAGAAGAGGACATCAGATCTCATTACAGATAGTTGTGAGCCACCATGTGGTTGTGGGATTTGAACTCGGGACTTTCAGAAGAGCAGTCAGTACTCTTAACCACTGAGCCATCTCTTCAGCCCCAAGACCTGCCTTTTAAAAAAAGTTGTTTTGGAAGTACTGTGCAGTCTACCGGCTCATCTCTCATCGCCGCATCTCCCCGTGAAGGCTTCTTAGAGACCCTCTGCGGCTCCTCAAATGCCAGCAGCTGCCACCATCTGGGCTATCCTGATTGGTTAAAAAACTGAGACAGGAATTCTCTGTCTCTTTCTGTCTCTTTGTGTGTTTATGTGTATGCATGCTTGCTGTTTGTGTGCCCCTGGAGGCCAGAAGAGGCCATCAGACTCACTGGAACTGGAGTTTTACTTTACTGTGAGCTGCCATGTGGTTGCTGGAAACTGAACCCGGGTCCTTTGGAAGAACAGACAGTGTTTTTAACCACTGAGCCATTTCTCCAGCCAAGCCAGTGTCTCACTAAGCATCCCAGGTTAGCCTTAATTCTAGACCTTCCTACTTTCACTAAGCAGCCCAGGCTAGCCTTAATTCTAGACCTTCCTACTTCAGTCTACTAAGGGCTGAGATTACGGATGTATGCCAGATAGTAGATGTATGGGTTTTGAGGAGAAAGATCCAAACCTGGGTGTTAGAATTGAGGGGCAGGTGATTTTAGTTTATACAGCACTACAAGAAAGAACTGTGTACAGGAAAGCAGAATCAGGCTGTTCAAAAGTAGAGCTGAAAATGAAGGGAGAATCCAGGGACTTCAGAGCCGGATTGAAAAGTATTGACACTCTTTACCCCTCTGTCTTAGGGTTTTATTGTTATGAACAGACACCATGACCAAGGCAACTCTTAAAAAGACAACATTTAACTGTGGCTGGCTTACAGGTTCAGAGGTTCAGTCCGTTATCATCACCACAGGAAGTATGGCAGGAGGCAGGCAGTGTGCTGTTGGGAAAGAAGCTGAGAGTTTTGCATTTTGATCCATAGGCAGCAGGAGACTGTCAATCTCACTGAGTATAGCTTGAAGATAGGAGAGACCTCAAAGCCCATCCCCATAGTGACATACTTCCGCCAACAAGGCCATACCTCCTAGTAGTGCCACTCCTTGTGGCCAAGGATTCACACATATGAGTCTACAGGAGCTAAGCCTGTCCTAACCGCCATCTTGCAGAAGGAGACTCATTCAGCTTCAGGACAAAGAACACATCAGTGATGTAGCTACTGGATGTTAAAACCTCTCACTGGATTAAGGAACCATGGCAATGCCTTGAGCTGAAACAAACAGCTTCTAGAAGGGTGACCAAAAACCAACGTAGGCCCTAATAAGGACCTGTAATGAGGTCAACAAACAAACATTCCGTGGAAGACCTCTACTAGGTATTTTCCAAGTTATCATTATCCAAGAAATAATTCAGAAATAAGGAATTGGAAGGCAGCTATGCTCAGTACTATACCACCAGTGCTGCACACACACAGTGTGTGTGTGTGTGTGTGTGTGTGTGTGTGTGTGTGTGGGGTCAGGGTTGGGGTTGGGGTGCTAGGTCAGATATGGCTCATGGGTAAGAGCATAAACTGTTCTTGCAGAGGACCTAAGTTTAGTTTCCAGCACCCGTGTCAAAAAAAATTACTCCTTCCTCCTTTCCTTCCCTCCTTCCCTTTTCCCTTCCCTCCAGCCCACCCTTCCTTTTCTTTCTTTCTTCAATATATTTTGGCACAAGGTCTCTACATAGTCCTGGCTGTCTTAGAACTCAGAGATGCATTAGCCTCTGCCTCCTGAAGGTCTGTGCTACCACATCTGGCTTCCTTCCTTTATTCTTTCATTCTTCTGGTAGACATGGCTCTCTACATAGCCCCAGAACTGACTGTGTAGACCAGGCTGGCCAGAGTTCAGAGATCCTCCTGCTTCTGCCTTCTGACTGCTGGGTTTAAAATTGTGTACCACATGGTGCTGGAGAAATGGTTCAGTGGTTAAAAGTACTGACTGTTCTTCCAGAGGTCCTGAGTTCAATTCCCAGCAACCACATGGTGGCTCACAATCATTTGTAATGGGATTTGATGCCCTCTTCTGGTGTGTCTGTAGACAGCCACAGTGTATTCATATATATGAAATAAATATATACATTTAAAAACAAATGTGCACCACCACACCTGTCCTGTTTTTGTTTCTTTGCATAGGAATTTCGTTTGGATTTCATTCTATTATAATACTATCTTTTAAATGTTATTTTATTTAAATGATTTATTTACTTTATGTGAATTGGTGTTTTTCCTTCATATATGCCTGTATGAGGGTGTTGAAATTCCCTGGAGCTGTGAGCTGCCATGTGGGTGCACAGAAACATCCCCCAACTCAGAGCCATCTCTCTAGCCGCTATTTTATTTGTTTTTATGTGTGCATGCCTATACCTGTGTTCCTGCTGAGGCCAGAAGAGGGTATTGGATTCTTTGGAGCTGGAGTTTCAGAGAATATGGTGGACGTGAGTGCTGGGACCCAAACCCTAGTTCCTAGTTCCAATGACTTATTGGCAGGTGCTTTGAACTGCTGAACCTTCTCTCTGGCTCTATAAAATGGATATTAATACATAGATTTTTTTTTCTGTATGGGGACCCTTCTGAGTTCAATGATTTATAATTAAAAGATTTGGGGTGCACAAGGTGGCTCAGTGGGTACAAGCTCTGTGGCCAAATCTGGTGAGCTTATTGATCCAGGGGAAAAAGAGAAATGACTCCTACAAACTATCCTCCAGTCTCTACGTGCACATGGTGGCACATGCTGCCCTAAATAAACAAACACGGTTAAACAAAGAGACTGAGAGATTTACGGTAGGAAACCTTTTCCCGCCTTCCTCCAGTAGTTCGGTATCTCTTGAATTCTCAGATGATGTCGAATGTCTACTTCTAGACTTTGTACACATCCCGGTGTACAGAACAGGTGAGAACTTTCCAAGCCTTACACTCAGATTTCTTAGGATTTCATGAAGGGTTATGACCTCTGACTCCCTTGTGCTTGAAAACAATTTTTTTCACCACATTTTATACTCAAAGAAAGCTTACGTTTCCTCCCCACCTACTCTAGTGACCTCATTCTCTGGGTAGCTTTGAGGCAATCCCCGTGTTCTCAGGCCTCAGTGGAATCCCTGTCTGCCTTTGCCTGAGATACCCCTCTCTTCTCTGCCTGGGTATCACCTTTAGTCTTTCCTCTAAATTCTCTCCAACCAAGTTAGTTGCTCTTCTGTCCTTCCTCCCTCCCTCCCTCCCTCCCTCCCTCCCTCCCTCCCTCCCTCCCAGAATTCCTTCTTTTCTTCCTTTCCCCCTCTTTCCCTTGTCTAGCCATGTAGCCCAGGCTAGCCTTTAGCCCATAATCCCCCTCTTCAGCCTCCTAAATGCTGGGGTTGCAAACATGCCCCACTACACCTGGTTACTGTTTCCCCTTCGGTCCCAAGTCTTTTGTAATCTCCCACCTCTGGTTGTGTGTTTCATATTTATTGTTTTCTTGTTTGTGCTCTAGTGGGCTTTCTGTGAGCATCGTTCCCCCCCCCCCAAACTTAAAAAAGTCTTTACCACACCTTGTTTCGTTGATCTTCAAGACATCTTCCTTTGTCTTTGAATTGTGTGGTAAACAAAACAAAAGCAAACACTAGAAAACCACACCTCGGGACAAAGCTCAAAGTACAAGCCTCTTGTTGGATTTGCAGTGGAATTGTGGAGGACATGGAGGAGGTGATGTGAGTTGCAGAGAGGATGGGGCAAACACAGAGAGGGCGGGGCAAACACAGGGCTGGACCTTAATGAGTGGGTGGACGCTTTACAGAGGTGGGGTTGGAGAGCCGGCTGAGGGTAAGAGCACTGCAGGAGACCTGAGTTCGGTTCCCAGCACGCACTGACAGCTCATAACCATCTGTAAGCCCAGTTCTGGGAGATGTAACAGCTTCTTCTGGCCTCCGCTGAAAGTGCACAATCATGGTGTACAAACATATGCAGGCAAAACCACTCCCCCACACAAAATTAAATAAACTTGCAAAAAATTAACAAAATCGAAAGAGGCAGTCAGTTGCCTGCCAGCTGGCACATCTCTTGAAAAGTGGTAGAGACCTTCTGTCTCTCAGAACTGGGTCCGAGTTAGGGGGATATAAGGGAGAAAGAGGAAGCAGTTTGTCATTGTCTCCTTTTTTCTTTAATATTTATTTATTTATTTAATTTATATGAGTACACTGCAGCTGTCTTCAGACACACCAGAAGAGGGCATCAGATCCCATTATAGATGGCTGTCAGCTACCATGTGGTTGCTGGGAATTGAACTCAGGACCTCTGGAAGAGCAGTCAGTGCTCTTAGCCCCTGAACCATCTCTCCAGCCCTGTCATTTCCTTCTTATTTCCTGTTTATCAGCTAAAGTCCCATCTATTGCTTTAAAATCAGTATTATTTATTTTATTTATTTTTTTTCTGAGACAGGATCTCACTCTATTGCCTGGGGTGGTCTTTTTTTTGGTTTTTCGAGACAGGATTTCTCTGTATAGCCCTGGCTGTCCTGGAACTCACTCTGTAGACCAGGCTGGCCTCAAACTCAGAAATCCACCTGCCTCTGCCTCCCGAGTGCTGGGATTAAAGGCATGCACCACCGCCGCCCAGCTGCCTGGGGTGGTCTTGAACTTGCAGTGACTACCCTGCCTCAGCCTCTGGAGTGTACCCGGATAATAAATGTGTGCCAACACACCTGGACATTCCTTTCTTTCTTTCTTTCTTTCTTTCTTTCTTTCTTTCTTTCTTTCTTTCTTTCTTCCTTTCTTCCTTTCTTCCTTTCTTCCTTTCTTCCTTTCTTCCTTTCTTCCTTTCTTCCTTCCTTTTTGCCTTTGGAGCATAAACCTGGTTTTTCTGAACAGGTAGCACTTAGGAGCTGGAGCGGCTGGGAGTCCTTCCCAGGAACACATTGGGGTTCATTATCACCTCGAGGGAGGCTCACAAGTGCCCAGAAAGGACTAATGGTGGTGGCTGGCAGGCTCTCTCACTGGCAAATAGCCAAGGGACAACTTCTAGGAGGCAAGATATATTTTGGTTCATAGTTGAAGGTCAGCTGGGCGTGGTGGTGCACGCCTTTAATCCCAGCACTCCGGAGGCAGAAGCAGGCAGATTTCTGAGTTCGAGGCCAGCCTGGTCTACAAAGTGAGTTCCAGGACAGCCAGGGCTATACAGAAAAACAAACAAACAAACAAACAAAAAACCATAGTTGAAGGTCAAGTCCATTATGATGGGGCAGGCTTGGTGGCGCTCCACTCCTTCGTGTGGGGGAGCACGTGGTGCTGCTGCGTTCCTTGTTTTTGTACTGCTGGTCTGTTTCTCAGCACTTCAGAAACCCTCAGCAATGCTCCACCATTGAGTTACATTCCCAGACTTTTTTTTTTTTCTTTTGAGACAGGGTCTGTCTGTCTAAAGTGTCCAGGGTGGCCTTGAACTCACTCTATAGTCTAGGCAAGCCTTGAACTTGAAGTCCTCCTGCCTCAGCCTCTCAAGGAACTCAAGGTATGACAGGTCCGGGGCACTAGTCTGTTATTCCAGCATCTTGACTGGCTCAGTAGATAGGAGTCTCTTTTAGGAAAGTTGCCAGTGGGAGGAATCGCAGGAAAGCCCTAGTCTGAGGGCAAGAGCCCATCGGTGGCCAGTAGCTGAACGTGACCATGGTGTCCACAGAACCTCTTCTTTGTCACACTCCCCATTTGCAAAGGAAGTGCTGTTTGTGCTTCTGGGTAATTATAGACATCTGGACCAGCTGAGTCCTCTGCAGGCAAACTTAGAGGCTGTGGAAATTCTGATTGGTAGGAAAATGTAGAACTATTGTGTCTGTCTGAGTTTACTTTTCTATCACTGTGATAAAATATTTAGATGCAAAGCAATTTAGGGAAGGAAAAGATTTATTTGGCTTGCACTTCCCATTCACAGTCTATTCCTGAGGGAAGTCCAGGTGGGAACTTGGGGCCTAGAGACAGGAACGGAAGCAGAGAGCGTGGGAAGAGTGCGGCTTACTGGCCTGCTGCCATGGTTCACTGGGCCTGCTTTCTTACAGACCAGGACCCCTTCCCCAGGGATGGCATCACCGTCAGTGGGCTGGGCCCTCCTACCAAGCAGCCAGAAAGAGTAAGTGGTGGGCACCTTCAGAAGAGATTTCTGATACCAAGGCCACCTTAATTTTTTTCTCTTTTTGTCTTTCCTCAAAAGGAACAGTGCTAAATATGCACTTCTGTGGTGTTGAATCAGGTCTAGTTGTGAGCTTGGGAGAGTGGGGATCTCTCCCCATTCTGTTACATGCATTTTCCTTACTTACTCTTTTATACAGAAAACCTACATACCCCCAGGAACAAAGCAACACAAGCCAGTCTTCGCTGCCGGCTCTGTGCACATGGCCAAGTGATTGCCTGTGAGCTTGCTGGTGAGAAACTGTAAGGGGATCTTGGAAAGGTCTGCTAGACATAGAGTCTTGCAGGGAGATTCAGTGGGGATCTTGAAAGGTCTGCAGGGTGATTTAGTGAGGCTGTAGCATTCACAGCTCTTGCCAGTGTGAAAAATCGTTCCACTCTTCCTTGGGGAGGTTATCTGTCCTTCTTGTCCTTTTTTTCTCTCTCAGGAATCAGTCCTAAGACCCCCCCCCCCACACACACACCCTCATTGTTCTCAAAAACACCATTTGATGATGACAAAGATTACCTACTTAACTAGCTAGTGTCTGGACACTAGAAAGCCACTGTTGAAGGACAGGCACTTCACAGGACCTCCATGCTTTGTAAAATTTGACCTTGAAAGGTCTGGGGCTATTACTCAGGGGTAGAGTGTTTGCATCGCATGTGTTCCTGGTTGCCTGTGCCTGTGGAAGCCAGAAGAATTACAGATAGTTCTGAGCCACCATGTGGGCACTGGGTACCGAATCACAGTCCTTTAGAAGAGCAGTCAGTGCTCTGTCTTTCTCTCTCTCTTTTAAATTTATTTACTCTCTCATATATCCACCATGACCACTGTCCCCCTCACTTTTCTCCTCCCAGGGTCTCCCCCTCCCCCACTTCTGCTTCCTGACTATTCCATTCCTCCTCCATTTCCCTTGAGAGAAGGACAGGCGTCTCATGGATATCACCCAAACATGGCAGCCACTGCTCTTAACCAGGGATTCACCTTGCTGTCCCCTCTGAATACTGCTATAATGTGTCTTAGTGATAAAGTAGCCAGTTGCAATTTGTTAAGAAAATGTAGCAATTGCAGATGTATCTACTTATAATACTGGAAAGTACACAAGATAAGAGCCCATATAATTTGTGGGAGAAATAGAAGAAACTAAAAACACATCTGAGATTTAAATGCTGCTCTTTTAGGAAATGTAAAGTAGACAAAAAGATCAACATTGTTGACCAATCCGACCTAATTGACTTCTGTAGATGCACAGAAAGCAGGAGACACCATCTTTTCAAAAATCTATGAAATGTTCACTAAGATGATCCATATATATATATATATATATATATATATATATATATATATATATATGATAAAACACTGAATAAAAACAAACAAAAAAATCAATAATGGGAAAATATCTGGCAAGCCTCTAAGAGTCAATTAGAATGATCGAAAGATCAGGGGATTAAATCCCTAAAGAAACTTGAGAATATTTTGAATAAAAATGAAACCTCAACATTTCAAAATGATGAGATGTCGATAAACCAGGAGGTGGACAGCAAGTCCATGTGTGTATTTGCTTAAAAAGCAAAGGGGCCTAAGCATTTACCGTAAGAAACCTGAGTGGGGGGGGGGGACAAATAAAAGCCAAAGCCACAGTAGAAATGAAATAATTTACAAGTGTATAGAAATCAGTGAAACAGAAAAGAGAAAACTAATACAGAAAAGCAATAAAAGCAAAAGCCATTTCTTTCAAATTTAATAAAATCAGTAGGCCTCTAGCCAGACTTAAAGCCAGGAAGACAACTGCAAAATTTATAACTACCAGCAATGAGAGGGGATATCACTGTAGATCCCAGAGACATGAGGGGAAACATTATAAATGATTTCATGCTGATAAATTTAATAAGTTACATGGGATGGACAAGGCCCCTCAACACTGCCAGAGCTCATTCTAGGACTGATGGCCCAGTAGCCCTAAGCCCATCACTACCATGGTTGCTACAAACCATCCTGTAGAAACAAAACAAAACAAAACAAAAAACCCAGATCCAGGTCCCAATGGGGATGTACACCAGAAGTAGCGGACAAAATCAACCAAACATCTGGAGCAGAGCTCAGTGGGCAGTACTGCCTGCTTGTACAATTCCAGAACCAGGTGCTCCCCCACACTGTCAGGCCCAGTCACTAAGGCAACAGCTCCCAACCTTGCAGGTGACTATGCTCCATCCCCTTTATAAAGCCTGTACCAGTGTTCTCGTCCCTCCCTCCCTCCTTCCCCCCTCCCCCTTACTCCCTCTAGTCCTCCCCTCTTCCCTAGTTGCCTGGTGTGATTTTTGTGGCATTCCTTGGTCTTCTGATAGCCACAAAACCATTACACACAAAGCCTGAGTTCAAGACTCAGAGCCATATGAACTGAGCACCGTGACACATACCTATAACCGTATCCCTGGGGAGCAGGGTGAAGGTGGAAGGATCGGAAGTTCAAGGTTATCCTTTGCTTCATAGCCACCTTTGAAGCCAAGCTGGGTTACTTGAGATCCTGTCTCAAAAAAAAGTGCGTGTGTGTGTGTGTGTGTGTGTGTGTGTGTGAGAGAGAGAGAGAGAGAGAGAGAGAGCGAGCAAGATGGCTCATACAAAAAAGGCATTTGCCACCAAACCTAATAACCTGAGTTCAGTCCCCAGGACTCACAACTCACATACTGGAAAAGAACTAATGTCTACATGTACACAGAAAATCAATCTCTCTCTCTCTCTCTCTCTCTCTCTCTCCCTTCCTTCCTTCCTTCCTTCCTTTCTCTTTCTTCTTCCTTCCTTTGTCTGTTTTCTCTCTCCCCTTCCTTCCTTCCTTCCTTCCTTCCTTCCTTCCTTCCTTCCTTCCTTCCTTCCTTCCTTCCTTCCTTCTTTTTGAGACAGGGTTTCTCTGTGTAGCCCTGGCTATCCTGGAATTTGCTGTGTAGACTAGGCTGGCCTCAAACTCAGAGATTCTCTTGCCTCTGCCTCCTGAGTGCTGGGATTAAAGTTGTGTGCCACGGTATCCTTTTGAAATTAAAAAAATTTTTTTAAAGTGTCTTGTGTGTAAACAAGACAAACAAACCTGGGTATTTTTGTATTCTCCTCAGCTGAGTCTTATATATTTTATTCTAAAATCCAAGGTTAGTTTGCAATTTGAAATTTTCATGGGAAAATGAAAGCAAATGGCTTTCTATTTCTTTTCTTTTTTTCTTTCTTCTTTCTTTCTTTCTTTCTTTCTTTCTTTCTTTCTTTCTTTCTTTCTTTCTTTTTTTGACAGGGTTTCTCTTGTATAGCCCTGGCTGTCCTGGAACTCACTCTGTAGACCAGGCTGGCCTCAAACTCAGAAATCCACCTGCCTCTGCCTCCCAAGTACTGGGATTAAAGGTGTGGGCCACCACTGCCCTGCACAAATGGCTTTCTTAATGGTTGGAACCCCCCCTTCCCCCACATTATTTTGTTTTTGACAAAATCATTCATTTATAACAAGAATGTTTTAAAAATCTTAACAAACAAGAGTTGCATAGATGTTTTTCTCAGTTTGTTCAAAGGAACTTGAGGACACACTTAACGCAGTTTGTAGGTGGAAGGCGGCTCCTCCTCCCCATTGTTGGGAAGGAAGGCCAACCTTCCTACCTCCATATCACCCCAGGCTGGAGCTCCTAGGTAAAGCAGTCAGGTGAGTCAGCGAAGCAACAGGCATACTATGTTGGAAGAGGAAGGGAAACTATCTTCTTGGCAGGCGACATCACTATCTCTGCGAAAATTACTATGAAGTCTTTAAAACAGCTGAGATAGAAGCGAGGCTAATGGGCTGGTGAGATGGCTCAGCAGGTAGGAGCACCCGACTGCTCTTCAGAAGGTGATGAGTTCAGGTCCCAGCAACCACATGGTGGCTTACAACCACCCGTAACAAGATCTGACGCCCTCCTCTGGTGCGTTTGAAGTCAGCTACAGCGTACTTATGAAGAATAATAAGAAATGAATCCTTGGACTGGAGAGACCAACCAGAGCGAGCGGGGCTGTCCGGAGCGAGCGGAGCCGAACAGGGACGGCTGGAGCGAACAGGGATGTCCGGAGCAAGCAGAGCCGATCGGAGCGAGCGGTGTTGACTGGAACAAGGAAAAAAAAAAAAAAGAAGCGAGGCTAACAAAGTCTCAGAAAAGCGGGCCAATGCGCACTGCCAGAGTGGAGGTGTACTGCAAAGGCACCATTTCTTTTTTTGTTTTTGTTTTTGAGACAGGGTTCCTCTGTGTAGCCCTGGCTGTCCTGGAACTCACTCTGTAGACCAGGCTGGCCTAGAACGCAGAGATCCACCTGCCTCTGCCTCCCAAGTGCTGGGAAAAGGCGCCATTTCTTTATGATTCCATTCTGTGTGGGTGTCTTCCTGAATGCATTGCTGTGCATACAGAGCCTTTGGGGACCACAGGAGGGCACTGGCGAGCAAGCAAACCTGGGTTCTCTGGAGGAGCAGCTAGTTCTTTTAACTACTGAGCCATCTTTCTAGCCCCTAAAAGCACCAACTCCTCCTCCTCCTCCTTCTCCTCTTCCTCCCCATCCTCCTCTCATTCTTTCCTTTTTCTTTTTAAAAGTAAAATCAAACCCAAGGCACTGTAAGTTCTAGGAACTGCACGAACAGGGAAGACCTTCCTCGGCCAGCCTGGTCTACAGAGTGAGTTCCAGGACAGCCAAGGCTATACAGAGAAACCCTGTCACGAAAAACCAAAAAAAAAAAAAAAAAAAAAAAGAGGAAGGGACTGGGGAGTTGGCTCAGCCCGAAGACTACACACCACTCTTGCGGAAGACCTGAGCGTGATTTGGACCAACCATAATGGTTGGATCAACCACATTGGTTGGCTCAAAACTGCCTCTAACCCCTTCCTTGTGTCAATTTCCTGGGAGAACTTCCTCAGAGCCTTGCGAAGAGCGGAAATGGCTGGTTCAAGGACCACATACGTGGCCTCGGCTTGAGAGCATCTGCTGCAGCCTTCCCCACGGCCGAGAACAGGGAAGACCCAGCTGCCCACTGGAACCTCTATACTTCTCCTCGCCCATGAGCTCTCTGATGTCTCCTGCAAAAGGGTGGCAGAAGCCCTTCTCACACTGTTCACACTCATAGAACCTCTTTGTCCAGTGCAGCCTCTGGTGGATGCGGAAGCCCTTGGGCCACCTGAAGACTTTCTGCGCTCGATCCCCACGGGTGTATGGTTTCTCTCCGCTGTGAATCTGCTGGGGGTGCTTGAGGTTCTCTTTCGTAAAGTCTTTGCCACAGTTGTCAGCGGAGAAAGGCTTCTGTCCAGTGTGAACAAGTTTGTGCCACAGGAGGTTTGATTTCTGTTTGAAGGCCTTCTTCCCACAGTCACTGCACACATAGGGCGGGTGTTCAGGGTGGATTTTGCGATGCTGTGCCTGGCGGTCCTTTAAACTGAAGGCCTGTCCCCTTACCTCACAGCAGGAGGGCTTTTCACTTGTGTGATTTCTCTGGTGGAGCAGAAGGTTTGAAACCTAGTCTGTCTGGTGAGCAGGCGGCTGGCAGGGCCTTCCCACAAATGCCACAGATAAATGGCTGTCCCTCTGCGCCACTCTTAACCTGCTCCTTGATGCCTGGCTGCTCTCTGCAGGATTTCCCCACATATCTGGTTCTGGAAAGCTATATGGTTGTCCATTTTCCTCCCAGAGGTAGCTCTGGGGAGGTGCACCTTACTGGATGTCAGAACATTCTTCCTCAAGGTAGCCTCGCTCCTGGCTCCTGTCTGTGAATGGGTCCTCTCAGGAGCTGAAGCCACCTTATGATCTATAGACCTTCTGCCTCCTAGGCAGAAACCTTTTTGTCCTTCCAGAAACTCTGATCTATCCCAGTCTTCAACCCATGGCTCATCCCACTGTTCCAGGAGAGAAATAAGGCCCAGTCTCCGGCCACAGCATCCCAGCACATTCAAGATCCTGAAGTTCTTCAGCATCACATCGGTAGAAGGTCCTCTGGCTAGGACTGAGATACTCCCATTTTCCCCTGCAGAAGTACTGATATGAAAAATATTATATCTGTATATGTTTTGGGCGGATTAACCAAACAGCACCAGGCCAAGGTGGTTCCACGTGGAAGAGGTTTATTGAGCGGGAGGGGGTGGGGCAGAGAAGAGGAGAAAGAGAGACAGAGGGGGGAGAGAAGAGAGAGAAGAAGAGAGAGAGCGAGGAGGAGGTGACTTCCTAGTTTATACGGAAAATGATGTCACACCATTGAGAGTGGAGACTGAACCAGGTGGACTGTGGGATTGAAGGTGGTTGTCCTGGCAATGCAGGTCAAGGGTCACATAGTTAAGTGGGGCTTGGATTGTCCTGGTGTTAACATTCCTCCCTTCTTGTTATTATAAAAAGAAGGGGAGAAAAGGAGGGGAGACCAATGGTGAAGAGGGAATGGGGGCATTGTGTCTCTTAGGCTACTTCCTGCTGTTTAGGGGCGTCATCAGGGTATATCTGGTCTTCACCATCGGAATCCATTTGGTGGTCATCTATGGGCAACGGCTGGTAATTCTGTAACAGGAGCTGATTAACAGTTTGGTTAGAAATTTTTTGTACTTGTTGTTGAAGGAACGTAGAGACAAGATTAATAAGACAAGGAGCGAATAACAATGCCAGGAAGATAACCAAGAAAGGTGTTATGAGTGGAAAGATCCACTTCCATATGGGGTTCTCAAAGATACCAGAACTGGATGTTTCATGGTTACTGAAGTCTCTTATGTCTGCCTGTAGTTACATTTCTGGATTGATTGACATAGAAACAGCATTCTTCCCGTAGGAATAGGCAGAGGCCACCTTCTTTAGCTGTCAGGAGGTCTAGTCCTCGCTGGTTTTGAAGCACCACAGCTGCCAAGGAATCAATCTGCTTTTGGATAGTAAGCACAGTTTCAGTCATTCCTTGAAAATCTCTTTTAAACTGGGAAGTGACTGTACTGTACTGGGTTATGGAAGTCGTTATCCCAGCTATCCCCATGCCAACACCTACAGCTATCCCAGTGACCACTAGGAGTGGTACAGCCTGAACAGCCTTTTTGTGCTGAGCAGCTACCGTGTTTACAACTGGGATTGGTAGGGGTTCTTTTCCCTCAATTACTCCTAGTTCAGGAAAAAGGAATACCAGTGTGCAAACCCCTGTCCAGTTGGCTGGTAGGTGGTAATATACTTGAGTGCCACAGAGGATTGATGTGTTCTGGATGGCAGGGCATTGTGGCACGGATGTTGTATCAAGAGTTACAGTCTTGTTGCAGTCCATGGGGACCAGTGTCCCCACAGGCTGAGTCCCAGAGGCTTTGAAGCAACTTGCTACACCAAAGAGAGGAATAGAGGTGAGGTATGGGGTCATAGCAGCACTGGATTTAGGACAACTAGTGAAGGGTGAGGTAAGGTTGCTAGGTAGCACCACTGGAGAGGCTGTAACTGGCATTTGTGAGCCAGCCCTGGGGGGTGGGGTACACATAGCCAGCAGTCTTTAAAGCGCCCAGGTCTGGTAACATTAAGGAGCTGGTAAGCTGAGGTCAAAGTTTGGAGCAGAGGCAGAATGATAAGTTAGTATTATTCATGAGGGGAGATGTCAAAGAGGTAAGAACATTGGAGGAATGTTTGATTATTCTCCTACCTTCCCTATGTCTAGAGATGGAGCGTTTGAGACATATTTCCTCTGTGTGTGGATGGTACTTACTGGGGAACTAGGCTGGGTTTTGTGGTAGAGCTTACCAACAACTCCTGTTTTCCACCTGGGGTCCCATGGGTCTCAAATGTAGAAGAAGAGCGTCTTGCGGAATTGATAGAAGAAATGATTAACCCGTGTCCCTAGCATGTATATCTCACAAGACCAGTATGGGCAGCCCCCATACTCATCTGGCCACTTTCTGCAATAATCTTTTGTCTGGTCAAAGAGAAAACAGGTATAGAGGTCATAATATGTGGATGGAGTAACAGACATAGGAACGATGGCAATCTGGATCGGGTCCTGGCATCTGGATATGGAGCAGTTTCCTGATCCTATCTGGAAAGTCTGCTTGTTGTCTGTGGGCATTTCTCGAACTTGGAATCTCCAGATGTAAGGATTACCCTTGATGGAAATGAAGAGCAGAGAAAAGATGAGAAGGCCACAACTAATCCAGTGTTTCATCCAGCGAGGTCGGATTTGGCTGCTGGAGTGAAGCCTCATTCTCTAGGATGGGAGACAAGACGGGTGGCCTTCATGCCTTCTGAAGCTTAACAGAGCACGGTCCCGTTAGGGTTGATGTGTATAAAGAGGAATTATCTTTAGATGGGGGAATGAAGGGCTTCAAGTGAGACAGGTGGACCCAATGAGAAAGTCCCTCGAGCTTAGCAGCTCTAGGAGTTACAAGGATTACCTTAAAAGGACCCTGCCATTTTGGAGAGAGAGATGAAGGCTGATGACCTGGAGGGGATAAAAGGCCTTGGTCTCCAACATTAACTGGTAATGGACAGGAGATAGAGTGTGGTCAAGGTAGATGATGGTTAGCAAAGTTCCATAGGAGAGAACGGAGATGAGAAAGTAATGGGGAAAGCAAATGATCTGGAATGGGAGAGCCTTTGGGCGAGAGGCCAGGAGTTAGGACTGGATGTCCGTACATGAGTTCGAAAGGTGAGATGAGGAGAGGTCGCTTGGGGAGAGCTTGTAGTCTGAAAAGAGCCAAGGGGCAGGAGCTTTACCCAGTCAAGATGAAGTACCCGTGACAGTCTAACAAGAGTAGTTTTTAAGGAGTGGTTGGTTCTTTCTACCTTGCCTGAAGATTGAGGGTGGTAAGGGATGTGAAAGTGCCAGGGGATGTCTAGGGCCTTAGGTAGGATCTGAGAAACTTGGGAGGTAAATTTAGGTCCATTGTCTGATTGGAGAGAGAGAACTCTAGAGGGAGGTAGAGTCTGTAATCCTTTATACGTTAGCTGTAACAGATTATGAGAAGGGAAGACAGTTATTAGTGGCTGCTAGAGTGCAAATACAGGGTGCCTATCCCTGAATGTTTATGTCTAGTTTCTTTGATAGGTATGCCACAGGTGCAAAGAAGGTCCTATTTGGTGGCCTAAGGCTCCAAGGGCAAATCCCTCCTTTTCTGTTACATAGAGGGAAAAAGGATGAGTCAGGTCAGGAAGATGCAAGGCCAGGGCCCCAAGGAAGGCCTGTTGGAGCCTCTGAAAGGGTTTGGTAATAGATTTTAAAAGAGGTTCGTGGGTGGGACCTGATACAGCTTCATATAGAGGGAGAGAAAGAAGAGAAAAGGAGGGGACCCACGAACGTAAAAAACTGGCCATTCCCAGGAATGACAAAATTTCTTCCTTTGTGGACGGAACAGTTAGAGATTGGATCAGATTCTTTCTGTCCAGCATAATAGCCTTGTGGGTTGGGGTGATCGTTAGTCCCAAATAGGTAACTTGAGGAGTGGACAATTGGACTTTGGAGGTTAAGACCCTGTAGCCACGATTAGAGAAAAAATTTAGAAGAGCTAAGGTGTTAGTCTGGCTGACTTCTAGAGAAGGGCTACAGAGAAGGACATCATCTACATAAAGTATGATCTTAGATTTAGGAAGGGGTAGAGATAGTAGGTCAGAAGCTAAGGCCTGCCCAAAGAGATGTGGGCTATCCCGGAATCCCTGAGGTAGAACAGTCCAGGTCAGTTGGGTAAAAAAGTGGGTATCAGGATCTGTCCAGGTAAAAGCAAATATGTTTTGTGACTGAGCATCTAGAGGGATAGAGAAAAATGCATCCTTAAGATCTAGGACTAAAAAATGGGAAGTACCTGAGGGGATAGTAGAAAGAAGTGTGTAGGGGTTAGCCACAACTGGGTGGAGAGGTACCACTGCAGAGTTGATACGTCTGAGATCCTGGACTAAATAATAGGCACCATTGGGTTTCTTTACTGCCAGTATAGGGGTGTTAAAGGGAGAGGAGGTAGGGCAAAGGAGTTTCTTTCTGAGCAGGTCAGAGATGATTGGCTTGAGTCCCCTGAGGCTCTGGAGGGAGAGAGGGTATTGAGCCTGGGTGATATACCTGGTAGGGTCCAACAATTGGATGACAACAGGCGAATGGTGTTTAGCGACAGAAGGGTTCTGGATGTCCCAGACTCAGGGATCTACCTGTGAATCTAGTAAAGGGAATGATATGGTATTGTTAGTAGGATGGTTGGCTAAAAGGAGGAGTAGAGGAACCGCTGGTGAGCTTGAGTTCAGGCGAATATGGGGAGCAAAAGAAATAGAGGCTCCTAGCCTAGATAGGAGGTCTCTTCCCAATAAGGGGACAGGACATGTGGGCACCACTAAAAAGGAATGGGTGAGAGGTACACCCCTAAAAATGCAATTGAGTGGTGGGGTCTGATATGGGAGGTAAGGTTGTCCTCCTACCCCAACAATAGGAAAAGGAGAGGGAGATGTGGGCCCCCAAAACTCTGTTAGGACTGAGTAAGTGGCTCCGGTGTCCAAGAGGAAAGAGATGAGTCACCCACAGACCACGATGTCTACCCTAAGCTCTCTGTTCGTGATGGCAGTGGTTGGGTCAGAGAGCCTGGGCTTTGTTAGTTGGCCATAGCCAAGCCTAGGAGATCAGTTGGAGGGCTATCTGGGGGTAATGTCCCCCTGTTCTGTGTAACACAGGGGCATTTAACAGCCCAATGTCCCTCTTGATGGCACCTAGGACATGGCCCCCTCAGCTTGCGGCGATTAGGGCAGGCTTTGGCCCAATGACCTTGTCGACCACTCCTGTAGCAGGTGCCCAGTGGTCCCTGAGTCTTGGGAGACCTTGAGCTCTGGGTAACAGCTGGGGCTGGTTGGACAGCCTTTGCTAGCATATTGTACTTCTGCTTGCGAACCCTCTCATTTTTCCCATGGTACACCTTGAAGGCCAGCACCAAGACTTCTGCCTGTGGAGTAAGAGGACCTCTCTCCAATTTTTTAAGTTTAGCTTTAATGTTGGGGTAGCTCTGGGGAAAGAAGTAGGTCATTAAGAGTTGTTTACCCTCTGGGTTCTCAGGGTCCAGATTGGTATATTGTAATAGGGCCCCTTTAAGGCGTTCTAAAAACTGAGATGGATTTTCCTGTTTGTCTTGGACAACCTCTTGAAGTTTTCAAAATTTACTGGTTTTAAAGCTGCTTTCCTCAGACCCACCAAAAGACATGTAACAAACCTGTCCCTGGCTAGAATACCACCGTGGAATTATAATTCTATTAAGGATCCAGGTCAGGCACTGACCGTTTCTGCTCCGATTGGTTATGCTCTATCTGATGAATTTCACGTGCATGCGCTCTTGCTTGTTCCCAAACTCACCCGAGTTCCTCGGGAAGCAAATTGTTACACTGACCAGACCATTGTCTGGAGTGGCCTGCAGGTGGCGCAAAAGGGAGTGGCCTGCAGGCTGCGCAGAAGGAGGGGAGGTGCCTGTAGACAGCACAGGAGGAGGAAGGGAGGTGCCTGCAGGCAGTGCAGGAGGAGGTGGCAGGCCCTAGGGAGTCTCAGTGGGAGAGAACTGAGACAGCAGTTTGGATTTTACATGGCAGAGAAGCAAGCCTATGGCGAAAAGAGGTGGTTCATATGCTGGGTCCAGTATCATGGTATCGTCTAGTAGAAGTTGTGCAGGATTTATGGCTAACAGAAGTTGAGTGGGAGAGCAGGAAGAACACATAGGATTAGAATGGAGATGAATGAAAGACTTTACATAACCTCTTCCCATTTACCGGTTCCCTGTTAAGATCCCTCAAAACAACTGGATCTATAGTGCATTAAGTGGCCATTGGGATTCATTATCTAGTAAATATTCAGTCCAAACCTTATTACAAAGAAATATCAATTTTGATGCCCTCAAAGGGGGCATAATCTTCAAAGACCTGAAGTTTTTTAGAAGACATCCCAGCGGTGTATCTGGGGGTACCTTTGGGTACCTGGTTGCCCATGATCTGGAAGTTTCTGGTGTTCGTACCGGCGTCCCGAGAACATCTCAGAAACCAAAAAAGAAATTGTCCAGGCTAGAGTGCCCAGGTCGTCACTCGAGCCCCTAGTGGCCACCCAGCAGGTCCTGGACCTACTGTGGAAAGTGCTCTACCCTGGCGCCAGGGTCCCGAGGAAAGAGAGCACTTTCAGAAGAAAAGAGTACAATCTAAGTGGGCAATGTACTATGTTGGCTGGGACGCTACCCCTTAGTTCCAGGCAGGGCTGGCCAGGCCCTGTTCTGAGAACTGGGGGTGGGTGGGGGTGGGGGGTCCGTCATACCGCTGACAAACCCTGTCGATTGTATGCTGGTGTCTGAGTGGGAATTTTTTGCGAACCGGTGAATGAGAGCGTGGAAGCCCGTGCGGAAGTGACACAGCTCACTTAAGGTTTGTGGGCCCCGCCACGTGGTGTAAAGTGGCAGACAACGGCAGCCTCAACAATGCCCTGCCCCCTCCTCACTGACCTTTGCGTGAGTGCTGAGCTGTTTGTAGGTCCCACCCAGAGGAGGGCCACATGGTAGAAACTTTCGGCAGAGGCTTCACCCCAAGCTCTGGCCCAGAGGGAGGAGGGAAGGGGTAAGTGCAGGCCACTGCACAGAGAGTTGCAGGGCGCTGGGATTCTTACCATGAAGCATCTGCAGCTGCTTCCGCTGGGGTGGCCCCGGGCACACACCAGGCACTGGTGGCTGTTGGTTTTGCCGCTTTTTTCCAATCCCTGAGTTTTGGCACCAAATGATATGAAAAATATTGTATCTGTATATGTTTTGGGCGGATTAAACAAACAGCAGACCAGGCCAAGGTGGTTCCATTTGGAAGAGGTTTATTGAGCGGGTGGGGGTGGGGCAGAGAAGAGGAGAAAGAGAGACAGAGGGGGAGAGAAGAGAGAGAAGAAAAAGAGAGAGAGCGAGGAGGAGGTGAATTCCTAGTTTATACGGAAAATGATGTCACACCATTGAGCGTGGAGACTGAGTCAGGTGGACTGTGGGATTGAAGGTGGTTGTCCTGGCAACGCAGGTCAAGGGTCACATAGTTAAGTGGGGCTTGGATTGTCCTGGTGCTAACAAGTATACCACCGTGTCTCTGAAGGTCACTGTCACCTGACACACAGATGGCTTCAGGACTGCCTGTGGAGGGGCATCACTGTTACCCCGCTTGCTCAGAAGGAGCGCAGCCCGGTTGGGAGCAGCACCCTCGTCCAGCCTCATCTGGAGCAGCAGCAGCAGCAGCAGCAGCTGCAGCTGAAGGCAGCAGCGCGAGCACAGTGGCACGGAGCAGGACAGCCTTGAGGAGGACACCAATCTGGCTCCTTTAATCTTTTCATTAAAAAAAAATGTGTCTCCTTTTGAATATAGGATCTACATAGCCGAGGCTGGTCTTGAAGTCTGGTCTTTCTGCCTCTGCCTCCTAAGTGCTGTGATTACAGTCCTCTGACATCAAACCAAAGGGTAGAGCCGCCCCCTTACCCATCCCTCCCTCGTTAGCCACTTCACTTCTCCTTGACAACCCCAACTCCCACTGCTTCTTTTGTTTTATTTGTTTCTTTCTTGTAACAGTGCATACACATGCATGTCTGTGTGGAGGCCAGAGGTCAACTTCCTGTGTCATTCCTCAGATTCCTCAGGCACTACCTGTTGGCATTTAGTCTAGGCTCCGCCCCACAGTTACCTGGTAACAGCCAGGTGTGCCTGACTCACTATAAAAGGGGCTGTGTGCCCCCACCTCACTCTCTTGCTCTCTTGCTTCTCTCTTGCTCCTGCTCCTTACCCCGCTCTCTCCATTCCCCTCCCCCCTCTCTCTGCTCCCCACCCCCCCTCTCTCCAGGTGTTGATGGCCGCCCTCTACCCCTCCTCTCCCTCTCCCTCTCCCTCTCCCTCTCCCTCACCTGTCCATTCCCTGAATAAATTCTGTTCTATACTATACTGTGGCTGGCCCCTCAGGGGGAAGGGATACCTCAGCATGGGCCCACAGAGGTACACCCCTCCCCCCCACCTTACTGTGTACCCACCAAACACATCTCTAATCTCTTTTTATAAGACACAGCACTACCCATCTTGTTTGCTGTGACAGGACCCCTGCCCCGGGACCCGGGACACGCTGATTTGGTTAGGCTGGCCGGCTGGCCAGTGAGCCCCAGGTCCCTCTTGTCTCTGGCTCCACAGTACCAGAATGACAGACCACCAGGCTTTTCATGTGGATTCTGAAGACCAAGTCCAGGTTCATGGCAAGCTGTTGTAAGGACTAATCTCTCCTCAGCCCTAGCTGCTTTTATGAAATCTGACCATGTCTGGCTAAAACCATCCCACCCACTTCCTGAGGGGTGAGCTGCAGTACCCCCTCTCCCTCCCCAGACTCTAGATTTTTCCAAGCATACAGAGCTAAGGGCTGGAGTGGTAGCCTAGCCTTAGCCTCAGCTCTGACTGACTGGGACAGATCTGCCACCTCAAGATCCATAAAATGCTCTAAAGGTTTACTTATTTAGCAAAAGTTTTAAAACATCTGCCACAGGCCTGTCTTACTGTGCTCCATTTTGGACATGTAATTATGAATACAACAGATCTGCTGGCCTCGTGGACCTTACATTTCTATGGGGAAAACGATGAGCAAACAAATAATGCTGTAATGAAACTGTGGGTGAGATTAGAAGCCCGGGGACAGATGTTAACTAGAAAAGTTCACATACATCAAGAAGGACGTGTCTTGAGAAGTGGCATTTGGGTCGAGAATAAGCCTACTCCATGTCAGAAGATGTGATTGCTGGTTTTAAGGAGGGAGAGGAGAGAAAGTTCTAGAGAGTATGCTGAGTCTTAGGCTACTCCCTCAGTACAGAGGTTTATGAACACTTACAGCATGCAGTAGGTACTGAGAGACAAAGCCAGACACTTTAAGATTTTCATGGGAAGAGGAGGAAACATATCATGGCAAAGCAGGCCTAGTTAACTGTGGTTTATGCTACATGACAGACATACATGGGGGTGTAAGTTAGGCTATGTGACACTGTCCCACCCTTTAAGTGGGACACTGGAAGTGGAGCAGCTCTGAGTAGACACACTGGGCGAGGTTGAGCATCAGTGTGACCTGAAGTGTTTGTTCTCCAAGGCCTGTGAGCAGCTGTCATGTTACCATCATTTATTTTTTCAGTTCTGGTATCCTAATGAAATATTTCCTTTTAAAGTATACAGGTAATAAATAAAGGCAGGCAATAGCAGTCCACTCAATTTTGTTCGATTCAAAAGAAAAAAAAATTATTACCAAGTTTCAACATGATTCAACACAGTCCCGTTGGAAGGCGGGTCAACGAACTTGGCTGCAGGCTTGGCTGTTCTTGTTGGTTTTATTTTGGAAACAGTTCAGCAGGCTTAGTCTTCATCTCATTAGGAGTATAGGCATGTAACACCATGTCCCAGTGGAAACTAAGCTTGTTATTTTGGGGAAGTTTGTGTTGTGAGGGTGTGTATTTCTCTCTCTCTCTCTCTCTCTCTCTCTCTCTCTCTCTCTCTCTCTCTCTCTCTGTGTGTGTGTGTGTGTGTAAGTGTATGTGGTATATTGTGGAATATGCACTTCTGTGTACCCATGTGTGCAGGTGCACACACTTGTGTGTTTGTAGAGAGGGCAGAGGAAGCTATCAGTAGTCCTCCTTACTCTATCTATTCTTTTGAGGTAGGGTCTCCCATTGGACCCGAAACTCACGTTTTCTTAAGGTGGCTGGCAGCCAGCAAACCCTACTGTTATAGGCGTGGGTCCAAGTCTCAGGTTTCTGTAGAAATATCCAGCTACTTGTGTCTGAGGACAAGAAATGCGTGGTCAGACATGGGAACAGAGACAGTTACTAAAGAGAAAGCACCCCTGAGAGGAGGAGAGACCCATAAGCAGGAAAAGCCTTTGCTGTAAGAGTTCTGGCCCACAAGTACAGGATTACAGGTCACCCTTGATGGTGCCTGTTACATCAGCTTTTCTTGGGCATGCTTTGTTGATTGTTTGAAATCTTGGGGTGGAAGGGTTGCCAGTCCTTGCCAGCTGGTTTCTTGTATGTTAATCTTGATGCAGCAGTGTAAATCTCTACTCTTCTGCCACGCCAGAGAACCTGTATCTCCATCCCTCTCAGTGCTGGGGCTACCGGCTTTTTACCTGAGTGCTGGGATCCGTGTACTTTTGACCGATGAGCCACCTCTCCAGCCCTTTTTTGGGGGGAGATTTTGCTTGTTTGAGTGGATGGTTCCACAGTTGTTTATTGTTTTGTAGAAGGTTGTTCTTGACTTCTTTGATTTTTGTTTTTGAGACAAGGTCTCCCTTAGTCCAGGCTGGACCTTGAAATTGACATATAGCGAGAGATAACCTTGAACTCCTGATTCTTCTGACCCCAACTCCCAAGTAGTAGAGTTACAAGCATGTGCCACCATGCCTGGTTTGATTAATACTTGCTTAGGGCTTAAATACATAGTTTAACCTGGCCTCAGGCTTCCTTCCTCAGCCTTCTAAATACTGAATTACAAGTATATGTCATACCACTCTGGGCTGCAAGTTCAAAGTGTTCTTTTCTTCTTTTCTTTTTGAATTATTAGGAATTAGGCAGACATGCGTGCAGACAAAACACCCATACATATTTCACAAGTTAAAACATATTAATGTGGTATACACTTTTAATCCTAGCATTCAGAAGGCAGAGGCAGGCTCATCAATGTGAGTTCTAGGCTAGCCAGGGCTACACAGTGAGATCCTGAAAAGAAATATTATTGAGCGTGATATGAATGTACAAACAAATATATACTTGTATATAAATAAACATCTTAGAGCCTGTTTTTAAATATTATATCATTTCACATATTCTATGTGTCTTAGTTGTTTTTGTGTTGTTTTAATGTAATATGACAAGCTGGACAGTTCATAAAGACATTTATTTCTCACAGTGCTGGAGGCTGCCTACCACAGACATCTAATATCTGCAGACTGAGAAGCCTGGTGCAGACCTGAGTGGTGGTTCGCATATGAAATGTCGCCTTGGCTCACTCAGTCACCACAGGGTGGTGGTGTTTTGGAAGACTGTGGGATATTTAGGTGGAGCCTCGATGTGAGCCAGGACAAACCCTTTCTCACTAAAGATGCTTCTTTTCAGGTATTTGGTCATAGGGAAAAGAAGTTGAATGATCTTAGTTTGTTTCTGTGGTGCTCTGATAAAACACTGACCCAGCCTGCCCTTGGGACAGTGGGGCTTATCTCATTTTCTAGTTCAACACCATGTGTACTGGCTGGTTTGATGTGTCAACTTGACACAGGCTGGGATTATCACAGAGAAAGGAGCTTTAGTTGGGGAAGTGCTTCCATGAGATCTAGCTGTGGGGAATTTTCTCAATTAGTGATAAAGGGAGAAAGGCCCCTTGTGGGTGGGACCATTTCTAGGCTGGCAGTCTTGGGTTCTATAAGAGAGCAGGCTGAGCAAGCCAGGGGAAGCAAGCCAGTAAGGAACATCCCTTCATGGCCTCTGCATCAGCTCCTGCTTCCTGCCCTGCTTGAGTTCCAGTCCTGACTTTCTTGGTGATGAACAGCAGTATGGAAGTGTAAGATGAATAAACCCTTTCCTCCCCAACTTGCTTCTTGGCCATGATGTTTGTGCAGGAATAGAAATCCTGACTCAGACACTGTGGGAAGCCAAGGCAGGAACTGAAGCAGAGACCATGGAGCAGTGTTGCTGACTGGCTTTCTCAGTTACCTTCCTGTACCTTTTGTTTCTATTTTTATGCAGTGTAAATGCCATGTGCGGTGCCATGGGCACCAGGAGAGGGCCTGGGGTCCCTCCATGGGCGCCAGGAGAGGGCCTGGGGTCCCTCCATGGGTGCCAGGAGAGGGCCTGGGGTCCCTTGGAAGTAGAATTTCAGAAGGCAGTGAACCCCCATGTAGGTGCTGGGAACTGAATGTTGCAAAGCTTCTGAAAGGCAAAGGACACTGTTGGTAGGACAAAACAGCAATGAACAGATTGGGAAACAATCTTTACCAACCATACATCCAATAGAGGGCTAATATCTGATATATACAAAGAGCTCAAGAAGTTAGATTCCAGAGAAACAAATAACCCTATTAAAATGGGGTACAGAGCTAAACAGAGAATTCTCAACTGAGGAACCTTGAATGATGGAATGGCTAAGATCAAAAACTACGGTGACAGTAGATGCTGGCAAGGATGTGGAGAAAGAGGAACACTCCTCCATTGCTGGTGGGATTGCAAATGGGTACAACCACTCTGGAAATCAGTCTGGCGGTTCCTCAGAAAATTGAACATAGTACTTACTGAGGACCCAGCAATACCACTCCTGGGCACATACCAAGAAAATGTTCCAACATGTAATAAGAACACATGCAGCCATATTAATAATAGCCAGAAGCTGGAAACAACCCAGATGTCCTTCAACAGAGGAATGGATACAGAAAATGTGATACATTTACACAATGGAGTACTACTCAGCTATTAAAAACAATGACTTCATGAAATTTGCATGTAAATGGATGGATATAAAAATAATCAAGCCGAGTAAGGTAACCCAGTCACAAAAGAACATAAATGGTATGCACTCAGTGATAAGTGGATATTAGCCCTAAGGTTCAGAATACCCAAGATACAATTCACAGACCATATGAAGCCTAAGAAGAAGGAAGACCAAAGTGTGGATGCTTCAGTGCTTCTTTGAAGAGGGAACAAAATACTCTCAGGAGGAAATATGGAGACAAAGTGTAGAGCAGAGATTGAAAGAAAGGCCATTCAGAGGCTTCCCTACCTGGGGATCCATTCCATATACAGTCGTCAAACCCAGATGCTATTGCGGATGCTGGGAAATATGGCTGTCTCCTGAGAGGCTCTGTCAGAGCCTGGCAAATACAGAGGTGGATGCTCAAAGCCAATCATTGGACTGAGCATGGGGTCCCCAATGAAGGAGTTGGAGAAGAGACTGAAGGAGCTGAGGGGGTTTGCAGCCCCATGGTGGGAGCAACAGTGTCAACATGCCAGACCCCCCAGAGCTCCTGGGAACTGAATCACCAACCAAAGAAAACACTTGGAGGGCCCCATGGCTCCAGCCACATATGTGGCAGAAGATGGCCTTGTTGGACATCAGTGGGAGGAGAGGCCCTTGGGCCTGAGGGTGCTCGATGCCCCAGTGTAGGGGAATGCCAGGGCTGGAAGGTGGGAGTGGGTGGATGGGTGAAGGAGCACCATCATAGAGGCAGGGGGAGGAGCGATGGAATAGGAGGTTTCTGGAGGGGAGACCTGGAAAGGGTATAATATTTGAAATATAAATAAAGAAAATATCCAATAAAAGGGAGAACAAAGAAAAAAACAAAAAAGCATAGAAATAAACATATTCATAATATTTTTAAAAAAGGGGGCTACAACCTCCTTGCTTTGTCATCTCAAGGTAGGGATAGAGGGTGAGTGAGGGTAAGAGGGAACAAGAGACAGAGTGTGTCCTCATGCCCACTGACTTTCATTATGAATCCAATCACTGTGACTTAAGTGCCATCGTGCCCTGTCCCTTCAGCACGATTGTACTGGATAGAATTCTAAACACAGGGTTTTGAAATGTGGAGGTATATTCAAGCACATCTGTGTGAACGTCGCAGCACATCAGTGTGCACTCTGTAGCATGTCCATGTGATGACTGCAGCATGTCTGTGTGAGTGCTGCACAATCAGTGTGAGTGCCACAGCACGTCAGTGTGAAAGGCACAGCATGTCGGTGTGATCACCACAGCATATCGATGTGAACTCTGCACATGTCAGTGTGAATGCCACAGCACATCAGTGTGAACATGGCAGCATGGCAGTGTGAACACTGCAGCACATTGGTGTGAACTCTGTAGTACATTGGTGTGAGTGCCATAGCATGTCTGTGTGAACACTGAAGCATGCCAGTGTGAGCACCATGGCACATCAGAGAGAGTGTGGTGGGATGTTGGTGTGAGCACCACAGGTGCATCAGTGTGAATGCTGCAGCAGTTGGTGTGAACTCTGCAGCATGTATGTGTGAGCACTGCAGCACATCTGTGTGAAGTCTTCAGCATGTCAGGTCAGTGTGAGCACTACAGCACATTGATAGAACACTGAAACACTTCAGTGTAAATGTGGAAGTGTTTCATTGTGAGCACTGAAGCACTTCAGTGTGAGTACTGCAGCATGTCAGTGTGAATGCCAGAGCACGTCAGGGTGAACTCTGCAGCATGTCGGTGTGAATGCTTCAGTATGTCACTGTAGCACACCATTGGGAGCACTGCAGCACGTCAGTGTGAACTCTGCAGCACGCCAGTGTGAACTCTGCAGCACACCAGTGTGAACTCTGCAGCATGTCAGTGTGAACTCTGCAGCACGTCAGTGTGAATTCTACGGCATGTCAGTGTGAACTCTGCAGCATGTCAGTGTGAACTCTGCAGCATGCCAGTGTGAGTGCTGCTGCATGCTCTGTTCTGGTACAGCAGACAATGTGAGTCCTGGTTATGTCAGTGTGAACTGTAGCACGTCAGTGTGAACTGCAGCACTCTCTTATCACTGTTGTCATTGGTTTTATATTTACTTCTGACTGTACTACAGACACAGTGGTCATTGATAACTACAGTCAGTTTATTGAGAAATAATCAATGTGAAAGAAAACACACAGAAAAGAACCAGATTTAGAGTGCATAATTTGCCTTGACATAAACACACAGCAGTGGGAGCATAGTAATAGGTTTTTGCTCTCCCCGGTAACATAGATATAGGCCAAGTTAGACCAGATTAAAAGTAGATAAAGGCTAGTTTGTTAGGAGGCAGCCCTCAGGTGGGTTCATTGATCTCTCAGGTGCAGGTTGGTGAAGTCACACCTCCAGGCTAAATAAGGCAAGGGGATTTTTATACAGTTTAGGTTAGGAGTGATGATGTGCATTCCTGCTAGGAGTTGAGACTGTGTCCATACACGGTCAAAAACTGAGCCCCTGGGTGGGCACTCTTTTTTTTTTTTTTAAAGATTACTTTTTATTTTATTATATGTAAGTACACTGTAGCTGTCCTCAGACACTCCAGAAGAGGGAGCCAGATCTCGTTACAGATGGTTGTGAGCTGGGTGGGCACTCTTGACTGGGTATTTGGAAACAGGTGATGACTTATTTGCCCAGAGGGTGTTTTCCCTAAGTGGGCAGGGTGGAGGTGGGGTTTCTAAGCAGGATGAGGGTGGTATGGGGAGGGAGTATGGGGTAGGGGGGAGAGTGGGATGGGGTGGGATGGGGTGGAGTGTGTTTTCTTTGTGTGGGATGGGTTGGGGGGGGGAGGGCAGATGGGGTTTCCCAGCTGTGCAGGGGACGAACAGGGATTCCAGCCTAACACACAGCACTAAGGTAGTGAACAAATTGTCACTTCCACAAGTTTCCTCATGCCTCTGTAATCTTTCCCTCCCATCTCCCCTTGTTGGGTTTCTTCTAGGATAACCTGCCAGTGAGTGGGGTTGCTGCTCTTAAGACCATCTGCAGTTGGGCAGACTATAATGGGATTGCATGGAATCTGAGAGCTCTATCCTTCCTGGTGCCATTACTTCAGACCTAACTGAACTACATTCTGAATGTCATCACAACCCCACTACACGCGTCCTGGACAAAACAGTCAAACCCAAGTCAATCCAAATATGGTTTACAATTTAGGACCTGGGTTGCTACTGTGAGTCACAGACCAGCCCAGAGCCTGGGCCTCTCTAACAGAGGATGCCCGTATGTTCATGGCTAGGGAACAGTGGTCAAACCTGTGAATCAGGTGAACAGTGGTTACCTACTGAGCTGTATTGCTGGCTGGACATCCAGTCTTCTAGTTCTTTCCTGTGGGTAGTTACTGCACAAGGAGGAACCTAATCCCACTCAGTGGGATATTTGGTAGGTAAGACCCTCGTCAGTGGAGTTCCTCGAGTTGGCTCCCTGGAGAACTCTAGCCACTGTGTCTCCCTGAATACTCCATGTCCCCGCAGAGGCAATGTTAATAATCCATTGCCTGGATATGGAAGACAATGGGTACGCAGTTTGCAGTGGTCATACCCTGGTGAAGTTGGAATCATTGTCTGGTAGAGGACATGTTAGTCCATAAGAGGAAGGACAGTGGAAGGTGTCACCAGTTTAAGTGTCAGCGACTGGGGAGATGGGATTATAAACCACAGGTGAGGAGGTGAACACAGAGGCTCTGGATTACGGAAGTGACATCTGAGCTCATTACGCAGAGTTCTGGCTGCAGAGGCTGACCCAAGCAGGCTTTAGGCAGCACAATAATAATAGTCTATCTCTAGACCTACTTTAGACACTAAGAACTGTGGGCCTTCCTTTAGCTATCCTTTCCCTGTAGGAAACAGGGCTCGACTCTTAGAGACCCCTTAAGTATTACCTTACTCTTGCCCAGAAGGGAGATAGAGTGTTCATGGCCTACAGGGCCCGATGTTCTCAGGATCACATTTAAGAACTCCAGCAGCTTTGAAAACGGGGCAGACTGCAGTATTGATTCCATATCCTTGGCCTGTGGAGCTCACTAGCCGACCTTTTGCTTATACTTCTCTAGGGAACTCCACTGCCATGTAAGAGTGTTAGCACACTCATTTCATTCCTGTAGGACATAGGATTGAGTGTAGCCACTGCAAAAAGGGGAGAACAAGCTACCCTGTTGGGCAGTGGTTCTTAACTTTCCTATTGCTGCGGCCCTTTAATACAGTCCCTCATGTTGTGGCGACCCGACCCCCACCCATCAAATTATTTCACAGCTACTTCATAACTGTAATTTTGCTACTGTTATGCAATGCATAGTTTGCCCTGTAAGGGTCAGGACCCACAGGTTGAGAACCACTGCCGTTCGGTGAAGCTTGCCTTGCGGTGGACGCATAGGTGGGGTGTAGGATGTGCCGGCAAGTGTAGATGGCCGGGAAGAGGTGACAGACAGTGTGGTGAGATGCAGGAGTCGAGGCAGTTAGTTGGGTCTGTCTCAGAGGCCTGGCAAGAAGCAACTAACGGAGGGTTGGCAACAAGTAGGGCCCCAGAGGGTGATCCAAGAGCACTGCAGATCCAGACAGGCCGTCAGCATCCTGCGTCAAGGCTTACTGACAGCACAGAATAAATAAAGATGAATCACTCCCCAGGGCACCATATTAGCCCTCCCAGGTGCCCTGCCCAGCGTTGGCTCCCTGGACCCAGAGTTTTGGATCAGAGACTCATTGGCAGTCGGTGGAGCCTAAATTATTCATGAGTTCTGTGGCTTAACAGCTTGCTGAAGCCACACTTCCATTCTTTACACTTTTTATAGGAGTGCTGTTTGCATGTGACAGGGGGTGGGTGGGGGGGTGGCTCTCCCTCATGCAGGCAATGACATGGAGCAGGGAAGGAATCTAGGGGGAGGACGAGGAACTCTGCCCTGTGCATGATGGGTCTTAAGGTGTTGCGTTCAGAGATACACAGTGAAGCAAGGGACTGGTGTACAAACACACAGAGCTAGTATGTGCCTCTGGTGTCCAATCTGATGGCTTTGGGGTCCATCCCCACATTTCCATGTTGTCCAGTAATCACTCCTTCCTGACGCTGCTCCCTGCCCACCCGCAGCTGAACTCTGTGGCTAGGAGCTGACTCTCGAGAATCCCTGTGTCCCTGGCTCCCGGCAGTGATGGATGATAAAGGTTCATCCTTTCCTTATCCAGCGAGTTCTATTCTAGAAGTCTTTATAATTAGAAATTCTCTCACAGCAAACATCATCTCTTTCTTTTCTAAGTAGGAAGTAACTCAGAACAGCACTAGCAGGCGTTTAGTAACTGTTGATGATGGTAATGATGAATTGGGTTTCCATGGCAACATGCACTTATTCGAACAGTGGTTCTTGGACCCTGGGAAATATGGAAAGAATCATATACTTCTCCCCTCATTGGGAGAAAAAAAATGTATTTCTGGTCAGCTATTTTTTTCTCCTAAAAAGGTTTATTCTAAGTAGTTGAACCCACTTTCTTGGTGCTGTGAATTATAATGATATCAGCTTCAGGGATAGTCTCTGAGGTTAGGGACGGTGTCAGAGAGAGGTAGGGGGGGCGGAAATGAGGGCGGTGGTGTGTTAGAAAATATGGATGGCAACCCATTTTTATCACAATTTCATTTTGTCCCTTCATGCTCCTATTCTGGTCTTTATAGACCCAATCAAGTCCTCCTCAGACCTAGATATTACCTCCCCATCTATACAGACAATACTGAAAATGGTTCACAGAATTGGCAAGATGGCTCAGCAGTTAAGAGTGCTGGCTGCTCTTCTCCAGGGTTCCCAGTACCTGCGACTCCAGAGCTAGAGGATCCGACACTCTCTTCTGGCCTCCATGGGCATCCACACACGTGGCATCCTCTTACACAGACACATGCATATACATAAATAAAATAAAATAAATATAATTTTCTAAAAGAAGAGAAAATGTGCGGGAATCAGTTTTAAAAAGAAAATGTGTGGGAACCAAAGTTATTTCTAGGTGGTATTCATCCAGGATGGAGCCTCAGCTGGATCGTACTGCCTTTCCTTGTTGCTAGGTGCTGAAAAAATAGTGGTTTATCACTGCTATGAGATATCTACCAGAGAAGACCACTCAGACACGGGCTCAAGCCGGTAGAAAGTTTCATTAGCCGGTCAGTGACTACAGCGGGTGTTTGGGACCCGAATACAGTTCCAAGCCTTTGTGAGCTTTTAGGCACAAAAACCACACCATGGGCTGACACACCTCAGTTTTGAAGAAGTGGAACTTCAGCAGCCAAAAGGCAAGATTAGTATATTTAGAGACAATGAACATTGAACAATGAACATTGATGGGCTAGACTTTGGCAGGGGTTGCTGCCTGTGTGCTGCACCCCGAGGCTGAATAGCACTTCCATCAAGGAGTTAGTTGTGCCAGTGTCTGGGGCTACTAAGGTTTGGGTACCTGTTACATCACTCCCATTCTATCCCTCAGCCAACCAGGGCTGGTCTTTGGTGACAATCATAGTTAACCACTGTGCTGGCAGTTTTCTGCCAATTTGACACAAACTAGAGTTATCTGGGGAAGAGGGACTATCAATTTGAGAGAATCCCTCCCTCACATTCGCCTGTAGGCAAGTTTGTAGGCAATTTCTTAATTATGGATTAATGAGGGAGGGCCCAGCCCACTGTGGGTGGCACTATTCCTAGGCAGGTGGTTCTGGATGGTATAAGAGAGCAGGATGAGCAAGCCAAGGGAGAGCAAATCGGTAAGTACTGTTCCTTCCATGAGAGCTGGAGGAGCTCTGTGTGTGTGCTCATGTGAGTGCATGTATATTTGTGCGTGTGTGTGTGTGTGTGTGTGTGTGTGTGTGTGTGTGTGTGTGTGGAAATGAGGAAGAGCACTGCTGCCTGCCTGCCTTCCCTTATTGCTGGTGAGTGCATCTATCCTGATATTGTCGCTGCCACCATCCGTGGCTCCTTCAGACTGATGATGTTGATTCTTCAGTGATTATCTTGGTCCTCAGGACCAACCTGGGTCTGCTGAGGTGTCCAGCCTCATGGACTGAGCAAATACTGCGTTCTTAGTCTCCCCAAGTCCACAGACTGCTAATATTGGACTATCCACGCCCTTCCAGAAATAAGCCACTCTAATAGATCCTCTTTTAAATTATATTTATTCTGCTGGGTGTAGTGTTGCATGCCTTTAATCCCAGCAGTTCGGGAGGTAGAGACAGGGAAAGCTTTGTGAATTTGAGGCTAGCTTGTTCTACACAAATTGGGTTCCAGGACAAAAAAGGCTGTTACGTAGAGAAATCCCATCTCACAAATTTTTTTCTTAAAAAAAATATATTTATTCTACCAGGTCTTTTTTCTAGAGAATTCCAATGCAACATCTTCCTAGACACAGTCTAAAATTATTCAAATAAATATATACACATATTCTCTTCCCCAACTCAGACATGCTAAGAGAAATACTCTGTACCTTGTAAAAGATCACTTTATACTAGCTCAACAGCATCTGCCTTGTTCACTAGCTAGAGAATTCTCGGTAGCATAGATGAGCTGTGCATCAGTCAGGCTTTCTGGGAAACAACCAATCATGGACCATCAGCAGCACATGCAAATGAGCGACTGTTTCTCCAGTGCATTGTGGGGCTGTGATTTGGGCCACAGGTCTGTAGATGAAATGAGGCAGCTTTGTCCTTTGGTGGACAGGAGACACCTGGCTCTGCTGTTCTCACTGGGGTACCAGACACATGCAAATACACTTATTATCTAAACTCAAGCGGAGTCTCTGCTCACAGCTCACCTACAGACATCTTATTGGCTACCACATGGCAATTTGCCTTGATAGACCCATAGTCAAGAAGGCAAGACATTTTCTTTATCCACCCTGATTCCACAACAAGGTCATAGATGCATAATATTGCTTTAGGTAGTTGATGCCATTATAATTCAATCTACCACAGCATCAATTTTATTTATTTTTTTACCAGCTGTTTATGAATGGACACTAAATTCACTCTTCACTCTTTGTATAACTATATGAGTCAAGTTAATTCCAGTTCTGAGCTCCCATTCCACCAAGATAATGAAAATTCACTCCATCTTTATTAGGACAGGCATTTCTCTGTGTGGTAGGTAACCTGACGCTAGGGTCATGTGCAAGTTAAATGCCAAAGAAGCCCTTCAATTCCCCATTATTGGTCTCTACCAGCAGCCATGGAGGCAGGGTCCAAGACACACAATCTTCTCAGGACCCACGCTGCTGTGATTCTCATGTCATGGGACCTGTGCTTCAAGTTCAGTCTACAATAATAATAATTCTTTTTAACTTTTTAAAAGATTTATTTATTTATTATATGTAATAAATAAGTATGCTATAAGTACGCTGTAGCTGTCTTCAGACACACCAGATCCCACTACAAATGGTTGTGAGCAGCCATGTGGTTACTGGGATTTGAACTCAGGGCCTCCAAAAGACCAGTCAGTGCTCTTAACTGCTGAGCTATCTCTCCAGCCCCCTTTTAAAATGTTATTGATTCTTTCTGAATGTCTCATCATGCAACCTAATCCCGCTCGCCTGCCCTTGGAACCTACTCCCCAAAATAAAATAAAATAAAATAAAATAAGATGTAACACCACCACCACAACCACTAATAATAATAAAAACCATCTTGTCATGGAAGCTGTAATGTATCACATACATTTTTGTCCATACATCTTTACTTGAAAATGATCAATGCAATGAGTCACTGGTCTGTTTCAAAGCCTCTGGCTTCTGCCTCTTAGTAAGACTGACTCCTCATGGGGACTCCTCTCGGATATCCTGTTGTTGCCCTGTGTTTTGGAGCTTCCACAGATTTGGATCTGTAGGACTGGTCCTTTCACGTGTTCCAGCAGATCCTAGATAGGGTCGATGTTGGGGTGGGCTAACTCAAAGCTCTGATCTGGGCCTGGGAGGTAGCTGAGTTGGTCAGCCTGCCAGCTCTCTTGTGCCCATACAACCAGGGTGCACTGCCCTGGCTAGCTTACCCAATGCCACAACTGGCAAGAGACAGGGTCATCTCTCCTGCGTGCCTGCCCTCAGGCTGCCTTACCTGTGACCCCTTCCACCAGGCTCAGCTCTAGTGTGCTGCCCAGGCGAGGAGCAGGGCCAGCTCTCCCATGTGCTGCAGCCGGTGAGGGGCAGGGATAGCTCTTCTGCTCTTATGACCTTAGGGCCACCTCTCCCACTTGCTGCAGGTAACAAGGGGCAAGACACAGTAGGGTATTTTTCTCTCTCACTCAAACCATATCATGGCAAACTAGGGGCAGGGCCAGTTCTCCAGTGCTCCCACCCTTGGGGCTGCCATCAGGTCAGCTCTTCTGTGCTGCCCAGGCAGGGAACAGGGCCAGCTCAGCACATGCCTTAGGCAACAGTCCAGACCAGGGACATTTGCATGGCCTTTGATGATAATGCAGGCCTGAGATATCAACACAGGTTGCCACAGGACCATGGATCCAGACACAGTCCCTGGCAACATAACGGGCCCACATGTCCCTATGGCCTCAGGTGGCAGTCCAGACATTTGCATGGCTTTTAGTGGTTACTTAGGCCACAGAGATCGACATAGACCCCTGCTGCAGAAGGGGCCACAGACTCAGACATGGCCCTTGGCAGCAGTCAGGGCCAGGATCTCACCATGCACTCCTCACGGCTGCGTGTTTCTCAATGACGTCAAGTCTCTAGCCCTGTCTTTGTCCTGTGTACAAAGCCCTCAGCTTGGCTTTCTCTTTCATCTCTCCACTGCCCACTCCATCTTCCCCATCTTTCCACCACACATTTGTCCATCTTAGTGGTGTCTGTAGCAGGTGCCTGGGTGTCTGTCTTTGGGCTATCCTGGGCCAGTATGGCTGGGGTGGCCAGAGTGGGTCAACAGTAATTATTTTTATGGGTACAGTGATCTTACTTGGATGTGTGCTAACAAAAGTGGAATATTATTTATCTTTAAAGATTTATTATTGCACACTATGTGCCGGTGTGTGGGTATGTGCACATGAATACCAGTGCCTGTGAGGCCAGAGGTGCTGGATTACCCCTGGAGCTAGAGTTACTTGTAACGGAGAGCTGTCTGACGTGAGAGCTGAAAATCATCGAACTCAGGTCCTCTGCAATAGCAGTGGGCTTCCTTAAGTGCTCAGCCATCTTTCCAGTCTCAAAAGTAGAACATTAAAAACAATTTCTCACATTTTTATTTGTTTGTATTTTTATGTGTAAGTATGTGGGTCTCAGGTGCCACAGCAAACCTATGAAGATTGAAGGACTTCTGGGAGTCCTCTGAAGAGCAGGCTGTGCTCTTAACCCACAAGCCATCTCGTACCTCTGAGTTCTGTCCTCTTTGCTTTCTATGCAAGCAAGCACTTGGTTTACAGAGCCATCTCCCCAAGCCCCATTTGCATCTTCAGCTCATGTTTCCTTCAACCCTCTGGACTCTGCCGTTTGCCTGGAGGTGGGTTACTCTTCCCTTCCCTGGTGAGTCTGGGTGTTAGTTATTTCTTCAGACATCACCCTCTCTGGAAAAATCACTTGGCTCTCAATCTTGGTTTGAACACTGATCTGAGAGTCCAGGCTACCTCGGATTTCTTTTACCACAGAAATTTTGGACACCACGCTGTAAACTGAATCCCCCGAGGAGGCAGAGCAATTGTGGAAGGTGAGAACCGTGTCTTTTATCCCTAAATCTTCAACCCAGAAATAGATTAGCTAATTGTTCAGGCTCTCAGTTAATTATTGCCTCTCAGCGAGGGTACGAAGTCTCCCAGTGATGCCGGAGATTTGCGATCAAGCTCCACCTCTTCTGGGGCTATTTTGATGTATCAGAGAAATATGATATTAGGACTAAGATCCACGGCAGAGCCGGAACATGGAGCACTGCAAGCAGGCACAACTGTAAGAGGAGGCATCCGCCTCAGGTCTTGGCAGAGCTCCTTACCCCCCTCTAATCTGTTCTTTCATCCAGCAGATGTCTGCAAACTGCTACCTCACGATGATTAATAATGCCAGGGGTGGGAAGGGATAGGTCTGTGCTGTGGACCCAAATTTTCCCATCCCTGTGTGTGACATTAAGTTTGCTTTCTCCTTTTGAGGTGTATGCCTAAGTAGGCTTGCTTATGAATAGCTCTGGATTTGTTAGTATAATTATGGGTTATAGAAGAAATGGCTGATGGGATACTATCAGAGACTAGCAGAGGACGGGGGGGGGGGAAGGAGTCAAAGAAAGTAAGAAGGCTTTTAGGAGAAGGAAGTAGTTGGCTTAGAGAAATATTAAAATGAGAAGAAAGCTTACAAAGTGTTGAAGTTGCTTTTAACCTTTATACTTTTTATATTTATTTATTGATTGTTGGTGCTTAGACTTAGACCCAGGGCCTTGCATAAACTAGGGAAGCTCTTGCCTACTGAGCTACATTGCCAGCTCTTGATTTCTTGATACAAGGTCTCATGATATAGCCCAGGCTGACTTTGAACTGGTCATCTTCAGGTATCTCTGCTGAGATAGAAGGCGTGAACCACTATAGCTGGTCTTAGTATGTTTATTGACTTGGTCATGGTTCTGAAGAGCTAACCATGACCCTTATGGGGTCTTTGGGGCTATTGTAAAGGACTTGAGATCCAAATTAAAACCTGTAGGTTCTCAATCATTAGAAATTAAGACTACAACTAAGTATATGACAATTCCTATAATGAAAAGATCGGTAGGGCCAGTGGGTGGTACATTTGTAATTCTAACTCTTGCGAAGTGGACAGAGGAAGTTTTAGTTCTGAAGCTTGTCTTCATCTTGTAGTGAGTTTGAGCTCAGCTTCGGCTACATGAGACACTGCCTCACCCCTCTCATTCCAAATAAAAAGGATTGGTAATGGATCTTCAACTGTTGGTGCTGGTCCTGGGATGGACACTCTTCTTCTTCTTCTTCTTCTTCTTCTTCTTCTTCTTCTTCTTCTTCTTCTTCTTCTTCTTCTTCTTCTTCTTCTTCTTCCTCCTCCTCCTCCTCCTCCTCCTCCTCCTCCTCCTCCTCCTCCTCCTCCTTCTTCTTCTTCTTCTTCTTTCCCTTGTTCCAGTCAACCCCGCACGCTCCACTCGACCCTGCTCACTCTGGCCGGCTCCGCTCGCTCCGGCCAGCTCTGCTCACTCCGGCCAGCCCCGCTCGCTCCAGTCGCCCCGCTCGCTCCAGTTGCCCTGCTCGGGTCCGCTTGCTCCAGTCAGCCCTGCTTGCTCTGGCCGTCCCGGCTCACTCTGGACAGCCCCGCTCGCTCCGGGACAGCCCCGCCGCTCCAGTTGGTCTCTCTGGTCCAAGGATTCGTTTATTATTATTATTATTCATAAGTATTCTGTAGCTGACTTCAGACACACCAGAGGAGGGTGTCAGATCTCATTATGGGTGGTTGTAAGCCACCATGTGGTTGCTGGGATTTGAACTCATCACCTTCAGAAGAGCAGTCGGGTGCTCTTACCCGCTGAGCCATCTCACCAGCCCCTAATTTTGTATTTCTTAATCCATTGTAAGATACAGAGAGTTTTGAACTTATACCATCCATGCTGCTATAGGGTGAAATAGGAAAATATCCCTGCCTTTCAGATGCATAAGTGAGACTTGGGTTCAGGGAATTAAACTGGTACAATTAGACGAGCTGGCACATCCCATGGCCTTGGCACAATGCTTTCTTTTCTGTGCTATGAAGAAAGAAAGCATATCCAGGAGGAAGAATAGAGAAAGAACACATATTAGTTACTTTTGGGGAGATGTCCAACATAACCACTCATCGGTGGTAACATTTATCCTGGACCATGTTTTCAGAAGGCATCAGGACATCACCACAGAGAGTGGTGACAGCAGGTACCTGAGACCCAGGCCCACTGTCACATAACTGAAGACCAGGAAGTAGAGATCCCGCCCCTAATCACCTACTTCTGCTGGACAGTTTCCAACGCCTAGGATTGTGCTACCCTTTGAAAATAGAGTGTTTCAAACACAACCACTGCTGAAGATACCACAAACTTTAGTCATGGGGCCACAGAAGAATGTAGCTGGAACTAAGCCGTAAGCACCTTCCAGCTGCCCAGCTTTCGTGGGTCTGGAAGGTTCAGGCTATCGGGGAAGCATCATTGTTGACCCTGCATGCTACATAATCTGCCCGCAAGGCAAGATGTGCCCACTGGTGCAGAAGAGGCACAATTCTGATGAGTGTAACCAGACACTTTCTGATTGGATTTGAGACCAACTTCCCAGGAGGGCATTCATGTCTGGTCCTGGAAAGCCAACCAAAAGCCCATGTCTGGATAGGACTTAGACCCCAGAAGGGCAGCTACTGCTATTGTTTTGCTAAATGAACTTGATGTGTTCATCCAATCGGCTTCTAAATATTTGTGTGTATCCCCATAGGTTACTGCTGCCGTGGTCAGAAAAGCATCGTTTTGTCGTGGGGTGGCAGTCACTTTGGAGAGTACTGACTGGTCTAAGTGGTGAGAGGAAGTGACTGTTGAACAGTTAGCCCTAAATGAGACTCCTCCTTCTTGAAATACAAGGTGGAAGGGGGAGGGGAGGGGGAAGGAGAAGGAGAAGGAGAAGGAGAAGGAGAGGGAGAGGGAGAGGGAGAGGGAGAGGGAGAAGGAGAAGGAGAAGGAGAAGGAGAAGGAGAGGGAGAGGGAGAGGGAGAAGGAGAAGGAGAAGGAGAAGGAGAAGGAGAAGGAGAGGGAGAAGGAGAAGGAGAGGGAGAGGGAGAAGGAGAAGGAGAGGGAGAAGGAGAAGGAGAAGGGAGGGGGCTTTCTTTAGGTCATACGCACATACAAAGAAGACATGAGAATGGAAGAGGAGGCTGTTGAGAAGAGGGAGGGGATCAGAGTGAGTGGGGAGGGGCCAGAAGATGAACATAATCAAAGTGTATATGTTTGAAAATGTTACAATGAAACCCATTATTAAGTATAATTAATATATGCTGATAGCAGGTGAGATATCAGATATTAAACATGTATTCCCTAGAGGCAAAGAAAAGGACGGACAGGGCTGGGAGCAAAGCTGGACCCTGTCAGTAGCGTTTGAACGGAGGGTTCCGGATGTGGGGTTTGGCTATGGAATGCAATAAGGTTTTGCTATGGCCAAATGATGTCTCACCATTGAACAAAGCCTCCTGATGCACTAAGTCACTTAGACAGCCGGAAGCGGTGGCTGGGTCGTTAAGAGCAATTCCTACTCTTGCAGAGGACCTGGGTTCAGTTCCCAGCACCAGCATGGCAGCTCACCAACATCTGTAACTTCATTTCTAAGGGGATTTGGTGTCCTCTTTTGGCCTCTTTAGGTACATATATGATGCCCATGTGTATATGACAAGTAAGATATGTATACACAAGAAATAAAAGTAAATCTTAAAAAAAACACACGTGTATTGATTCACATTCAGAGTAGAAGGACAATTATGTTTTGAGGGGTGGACACAGGAAGGCACTTTAAGTTTTTAGATGAAAGAATGAATTTCATTTTCTCCAAACAGCAGAAAAAAGAACAGAACACACATTTAATAAATGCATTTAGTGCCATCCTTGATTCATTAGAGTGTTATCTTCTATATAGCAGCACAGGGGGAAAAATATACCTTTGCTGTAGGGAAAAATCTTCATCTGGTTGTAGTAGTGTAAACATTTATTTCAAAATGTGGTTACACTCCTTATTATTTGGGAATCTCACATCATTCATGCCACTCACAGTCCCATGTCCACCCCCTTAAGTGGACAACCACCCACCCTAAAAAGAAAAAAAAAAACAAGTCTATTTTATGTTGTTTATATACTCAGTGGCGCATGGTCAAAATCCTAATGGCCAGTCCTCCAAGGGCAGGTGAGTCTTTCTCCACCTGAACTTCCTCCAGAAGCCATCTACTGTAGAGAGTCATTCAGCAGCTGGTGAGGGGCAGGGCCAGCTCATCCCTGGCTACAGACATCAACACAGCTTCAGCTGTCAGTCCAGACCATGAACATCTGCATGGCCTTCGGTGGTAACATGAACCTCAGATGTACACAGCCCCTGGTCGCCATATCAGGTGCACAGACCCAGTCATGGCCCTCAGGGGCTGCATGGATCCTGAGCCTCAGCATGGCCTCAAGTGACTACACAGGCCACTCCTACCAGTGTGGCTTAAGACAGCAAAGCCAGAGGTCACCACCAAGGCGTCAGTCAGAGGCACGGACTGCAAAGGTCCACAGGGACCCCAGACTTCATCATGGCCAGGAGCAGCAGCATGGACCACAGACACCAACATGACCTCTGGTGGCATCCTAGACCAAGTGGTTCTTCACCCATCCAGGGCCTCCCTCATTACCCAGAGCTAGGGCGATCCCAACTCCAGCTGCATGTTCCATGGGCTAAGTCTGCATCTGCGTGAGCTCCAGGCTGCTGCACACCACTGTGTTGACTCCACTCTCTGACTTTCTCATCTTCCTATCTCTCCATGGAGCATTTGTTCATCATAGTGATGCCCACTACCCACACCAGAAAGGCATGGTGGCTTGGTTTCTCTCTCTCTCTCTCTCTCTCTCTGTGTGTGTGTATACATATGCTACAGTACATGTGTGGCATATGGAGGACAACTTATAGTAGGTGGTTCTATTCTACCCTGTGGATCCCGGGGATAGAACCCTGGTCCTCAGGCTTGGCAGCAGACACCTACTGAGCCATCTTGCCAGCCCTAATGTAGAGATTTAAAAGTTATTTACCACTTCCTATTTAATCTCAGTAGGCTGAGGACCATTAAGCCCAGAGAAAGGATATTCTGTGGAAATTCCATGTAGTTAAATGGAAAAAAACTATGGGTTTTGGCAGGTATTATGCGTAGACTATTAAGCGATCTGTCTACACTAATTATGAGAGACTTCATATTAAATATTTACAATTAGCCCAATTTTTACAGTGTCATGAAGTTTAATGTAAATAACAAGTTCAAATTCGTACAGGCAAAACACAGTGGGAGATAAAATAGGCAAGTTAACTCAGAGATGCTTGGACGCAAGGTTCAGACACTGAAGATTTCTAAGTAGTATTTGTAAAAAAGGTTAATTTTTCTTGTGTGTGTGTGTGTGTGTGTGTGTGTGTGTGTGTTTTCGACAGTATGTGTGTCATGTGCATGCAATGCCTGTAGAGGGCAGAAGAGGGCATCTGGTTCCCCATAGCTAGAGTTAACAGTTGAGGCAGTTTTAAGCCAACCAATGTAGATATTGCGAACCAACCCAGGTTCTCTGCGAGAGCAGTACACGCCTTTACTGTTGAGTCATTTCCCCAGATCTCTAAGTAGTCATAAAACAAGCAATGTACACTGTTCCCTGGAAGTCTCTGGAATTTAAGGATGTGTTACCTGAATTTTAGATGTGAAGGCTTCTAGGCTTGCAAATGAGAACAAGTTTGGGTGCATTCTCTCCATCTGTCACTAGGTGGAGTCCGCGCACCAATAAGCCATGCAGGTTTGGGGAGTGAACAGCATTTATTCTAGGAAGTCAGGGAGCCAGGAAGGCTGGTTTTGATTAAAGTGCTAAAAAGCTCACTCCCTCTGACAGCTGGCTTTATTTCTTTTCTGGATAATATAGACAAGATGAGTGGTCTCCGGAGGTATAGAGAACTGCAAAAACTGAGAGCTATATGGGGCCAAGGCATGGTTTTTCCCAGGGCAGGGCGTGTGGCTGCGCTGTGGACCGTGGGCTGAGGGAGCAGAATGCACCAGCCCTCTGCCCTGTGCGCTCTGCCTGCCTTCAGCCCTTCAACCTTTCACATTACATAATGATGAGCACACCCAATGTTTCCAATGGAAATAGCAAAAACGAAGACGGTGGTGTTCTCATGGGAACATACGAGTGCGCAACACTTGACAGTTGTAAAGCTCCTTCTCTTGTACTCAGCCTGGAGGTAGGTGGACGTCCTCACTAGGGACGGATCTTCTTGAACCAAAGAACATAGAATAAGGATGGGAAGGTTGGCCACTCTTCCTCTATCTCGAAGTCTTCACAGAAGTCAGGGCTCTCTAGAGAAACGAATCAGGCTCATCCCACCCTCCCGTCTATCCTTCCTTCCCTCCCTCTCCATCTATGCTTTCCGTATCTATCTATCTATCTATCTATCTATCTATCTATCTATCTATCTATCTATCTATCTATCTATCTATCTATCTTCTATCAATATCTATCTATCTATCTATCTATCTATCTATCTATCTATCTATCTATCTCTTTCCTTCCCTTCTCTCATCTATCTCAGGATTATGGAAACTGGCAAGTCCAGGGTCCAGGCCTCTAGAGCACACTTGATGCTGCAGCTTGAGTCTGCGGGCAGCCTGCTGGCAAAATGCCTCTTCTTTGAGGAATCCCAGACTTTTTCTTAAGGCCTTCAGCTAATTAGATGAGGCTGCCCACCTTACAGAGGGCAATGTCCTCCACTGCAAGTCTATTGATTTAAGTGCTAATCTTATTTTAAAACATCTTCACAGACACAGGCAGACGTGCTTGACAGAATGCCCGAGTATCATGGCCTAGCTAAATTGACACATAAAACTGACTCTCGCAGATATGCAGCAGATTCCCTGCCAGGCTCTGAGAGCGATGCCGCTTTGTGCTGTCCTAGCCAGAGCACAGAATCACCTCCACCTCGGCTCATGGCTTTTCCTGTCCTGATATTGAGGATGGACAACAATCATTCATGAGATTAAAATGGTCTGACAAATATTAATAATCATGTGTTTGCTTTTAATTCTGAGCACAAGTGCTTGCCTGCCTGAGCGGATTTGTCCCTCATATGTAGGTGCCTATAGAGGCTAGAATAGGGTGTCCAGTGCTCTGGAACTCAAATTGCAGATGGTTTTGGGCTGCCACATAGATGCTGGGAACTGAACCCAGGGCCTCTGCAAAAGCAAGTGTTCCCAATTGCTGGTCCATCTTTCCAGCCCCTACACAAGCCTTTTCATTTTGATCTTCTCTTTAAAGATCCCAGAGTGCTGGGGGCTTCTAGTTATTAAAAATATGTATCTACACTTGGCTTCCAGTGCTCTCAGTCTCCATTATAATTATGTCAGGTTTGATAATTCTTTTCTGCAGAGAACTTAGAAAATGTGTTCATTAAATAAAGTATTTTTCATGTAAGAGATATACCAAGTGTTATTTTTAAAAGGGTCCCCAGAGACATCGTGTTTAATTTTAAACTTTTGCATCTAGCAACAGATGGAAGCATGGAAGAAGGAAATGACTTGTTCAAGACCACAGGGTTGTTTAATGAGAACACAGGGGCCAGAACCTAGCCTGGTTCATCCTATATGGCATCATGGGACACCACTGGAAAGTGTAGTGACAGGGTTGGGGATATAGCTGGAGTGCTTGTCTGGCGTGCATGAAACCCTGGGTTTCAGCTCCTGGCATCTCAAAAAACTAGACGTGGTTCTATAGCCCTGTAATTCTAACATTCAAGAGGTAGAGGCAGGAGGATCAGAAGTTCAAGGTCATCCTTGGTTACATAGCAGGTTTGAGGCTACCTACTGTGTTAGTTACATAAATAAAAGGTGCAGGGATCACCTGATGGGCTATACACTTCTCTGATCAGTTGTGCTGTCTGTCCATCATGTGTAGATACAGCTCCAGTGAACGTCACTGTCCAGTGAAGCAGTGGTTAAGACCGAAGGAAAACATGAGAATGCTGAAGTCCCGGCCTTTCCTGCTGAAGCGGAAAAGTCTGCTACATTGTAGCGATGTGGGAGCAGAGTAATCAAGACTCAGGCTCCCGTGAGCCCTGGGCTTAGCGGTGCTGCTGCGCTTTCTGCCGAGAGTCTATCAAGCCCCGCAGAATGGATTGGTGTTCTCCGCAAATTGAGATTTCTGTAGTATACATCACTACAAAGTTATACACATGCACAAGCTGGGTGTGGTGATGCGTGCCTGTAATCCTAGTTCTTGGGAGGTGGCAGCTGGAAGGTTTTGAGTTCAAGACCAGCCTGCACAGCAAGAAAAATCAATCTCTCTCTCTCTCTCTCTCTCTCTCTCTCTCTCTCTCTCTCTCCTCCCCCTCCCCCTCCCTCTCCCCTCCCTTCATCTCTCTCTTTCTCTCTCTCTTTCTCTCTCTCTCTCTCTCACACACACATACACACACACACACACACACACACACACACATGCACATGCACAAAGCAGTTTCTTCAATGAATTCTGCAAACACATCTCTCTAACAGGTTCCAATTTGAAGGTGATGGGAGACTGAGATTTGACTTTGCTATGGATTCCTGGTGCTTCTGCACACTGGCCACAGACCCATCTCTCCATGTGGCCTTGGCTCTCTTTGAACTCTCTCTGTATGTCAGTCTGGCCTTGAACTCAAGAGATCCTTTTGCCTCTGTCCCCAACCCCCACCCCCAGTGCTGGGATTAAAGACGTGTGCCACCCCCCCCCCCCACAACACGTTTTTTTACTAAGAAAGAAATGGTAGAATCTGAGCATCAATCTCCGCTAATGTTCAACTTGTTTATTAAACAGACTGAACTCACTACAGTACAATTATGAGTGAGACTCTATCTGTTCAGTGACACCAACCTGCCTTTGTGAAGCCGTTGCCCCCTAAGAACTAGTCTCCGTTCCTGCTCCTCATACCTTGGTCTGTTCAGAATAACCTCCTTCCAGTTTTAAAAGCTGTCTCTTAATCTATGCCTGCTGCTATAACAAACGCTCCAGGATGGCATAATTTACAAAGGACAGGAATTTACCTTTCACTGTGGGGGAAGGCGAGTCCAGGCTGAAGGTGCCATCATTTGATGTCTGGGGAGGGCGGGTGCTCCCTGCTTCCAAGCTGATGTCTTGCTGAGATGTCATCTTCTGGAGAAGTTGGAAGCTGTGTCCTCACAGTGTGCAAGAGACTAGAGATTTGGGCTCACCCCTTCTAGCCCTTGAGTGAGTGTGAGTGATTGTGTAATACCATCCTCTTGGCTAGGAAGTGCCTGCATGCATGTTCTAGGGGACACAGGGTTCAGAGTCTGGAGACATCGCTTTGCTGTCTAATTCAAAGGTCCAACCTCCCTCCCCTGATTCATCTTAGACCAGTGGTTCTGGGGTCTAGGAGGAAAGGACACTGGTCGTCTCCCCCCACCCCCCTGCTTCTCCTGCCTGTCTCCCAGAGAATGAGTCAGGTACAGGCTGAAGGAAACATGGTGGCCTGGCCCTACCTTCCTTCTGGTCATTCTTGATAGATTATGACTGGCTAGTCTCAGTAGCTGAAGGGTCCAGTTTCTCCATGACTTCACCGACACCTGCTGCTCGTTAGTTTTGGTTGATGTTGTCTTTGCTTTGCGTTTTGGAGACAGTGTCTCCTGTGTCCTAGACTGGCTTGGGGCTTGGTTTTGAGTTTCTTGGATCCTGGTGCCTCTACCTTCTTCTGGGGGTCAAACATGTTTTTGTTTGTTTGTTTGTTTGTTTGTGTTTTTTGAATCTTAGGGATGTACCTCACTAACCTCACTACCGAGTCTACTTCCCGTTCACAACAGGTGTGACGTTGTATGATGTTGTATGACGCTGTATGGTGTTGTATCTCAGGGCACCTTTGATTTGCACTTCTATGATGCCTAACAATGTTCTGTACCTTCCCATATGCTGACTGGCCATTTGGGTCTGTCCTGTGGAGAAATGTCTATTCAAGTTCTTTACTCAAGTTTTCACCATTGTGCCTGTCTCTGCCACTTCCTCTTTTATTTTTTTTTCTTCAGTTGTCACTGACAGAAGAGTGAGCAGGGCTTCTTTTCCGGCAGCTGCACCACGCGACAGATTACTTCTTGTGCCTCTGGCCTTTTCCTTATGGCTGCTTGTAGGTGAATCAGTTTAAGCCTTCAGAGGTGATTCAAGGTTCAGAGCAGAAATAGGCATTAAACTGAGTGTGGGAGCCCATGCTTATATCCCCACTACTCAAGGGGAAGAGGTAGGGAGCTTGCCTTGAGTTTGAGGATAGCCTGGGATACATAGATGGTGTCCTAACAGGGAAAAAAAAACTCCACAATGAAAAAATAACAAATAAACAGACAATATGGTTTCCAGTAATCTCTATGGATGCTGTGTGCATGTGTGTGTGTGTGTGTGTGTGTGTGTGTGTGTGTGCGTAGGCTGTCCTTGAATATAAAATCATCTTGCTTTGGACTCCAGTGACAGGATTGCTAGTGTGTACCAGGATAGCCCACTCAAAAAGCAATCATTCGGATAAAATTCACACCCGTTTCACTTATGCAAACAATAATTCACCCGAAGAACAGAAGAAAAGGACTTTAGCACTCACCGCTCAACTCCAGATAAGGCCTCTCGAGGTCTGCAAGGTCAAGTCACTTTACCACTATGATTTCAAACTCCCAACTTAGAGACAGGCGTGGCAATGGATGCCTGCAATTCCAGCAACTGGGAGGTGAAGGCAGGAGGAAGCTGGGCTGGACTATGTGAGACCCTGCCTCAGAAAACCGAGAGTAAACAAACATTAATTAAAATGAAATCCCCGCTCTATGTTGCAATGTGACCGGCTGTGAAAACATGCCCTTGCTTCTTCCTCTTAGGAGAGGCATGCCGTAGTGATAAGACCCGTTTGCTTCTTTTTCTCTTCACAACAGTGGCAAGTTGAAGGTGAAAATAGTTTATCATCAAGTTTAATACATGGGTGGTTGTTTAGGCTTTGGGGGAGGGGTGGGCAGCGATGCTGAATGGATACAGATGAGCTCATTATGTGCTCTGTGCTCTGCAGGGGAGAATCTTGGTTTTTGCAACATCTTGACCCCAGGCAGCAGGTGTTACTGTTTCTATGGGACTCAGATGCGGCCAGGATCATTAGCAGATTCCTGTGGCAGCTGTCAGTACGCAATACAGTTCTGTGCAGGAGACTTGGCTGTTGCACTTGTCCCTGTGATGGTTAATCGTGTTATCCTGACTGGAATCTCAGAGGAGACTCAGTAAGGGATTATTTTTCGGCATCACTGCTCCTGCTTCCTGCTTGTGGATGCAGCGAGACAAACTGCTTCATCTTCTTGCTGCCGTGCCTTCCCCATCATGATGGACTGAATCTCTTCAAATGGTGAGCCCTTTGCCACCATGAGGAACCATCCGCATGCCTTTGAACTGTGAGCCGGAATAGTTCTTTAGGTTGCTTTTGCAGCTATTTGGTCATAGCAGTGAGTAAAATAACTAACAGCCCACACTACTGCCATCAGCAGGATGCAAAGAAAAAAAATATCATCCGAGCCTGAGCCAGAGAACCCAGAGCCAGTTCCCAAGCTAGTTTGTCTTTCTGAAGCTCAGTTTGCTTACCTGTAAAATGGAAATAAAAATGACACTGTTCTCTGCAGTTGCTGTGGGAATCAAGACAGACAAGGGAATACATATCTTTTGTTAATGTGTAGAGCGTTACAAACACTGGTGGTTGCTATTATCTATCTGGGTCGCTAGAGGGTTACTCTGTGCACTATGAATATATTAACTATCAAAGCTTTGCAGCATTGGATGCTTGGAGGGGCTCCTGGAGAGTCACAGATGTCCCATTCTCCACCCTTCGGTCTTATCCCGAATCATAACCATTGTTATTTAGAATTAACAGTCTGAATAAGCCGAGTCTTTTAGAAACGCCTCCCCCAACCCCCACCACTTTGTAAACTCAGCATCAGGGGCTTTAAGTCCTTTGCCCATGGAGAGATGCAAGATTTACTCATTTCGCTGAGCATTTGAAGGGTCAGTCTTGAGAATCTGAAAGGCTTTGCAGCATGAACAGATCCCATCATGATGCACTGATTAGCAAAACCCCTTCACTCCTGTGGCTCACTGGATAAGCCCAAATGTCATACCCGAAATCTTTCCCTTATTCAAGTGCACTATAAATAGGCAAATTAATTTAGAAAGCAAATCCTTATTATTGGTGCTCCCAGCTCTCTTGGAACGTCTCCTCCCTGTCGGTCCTCTCATCCCCCCTTCTGAGTCCTTTGGCATACGCCTTGCTCATCTCAGGACACCCTGAATACCTCTCCCACCTACCATTTAAGACCTCCAAACTGCTGAGAGATGGCTCAGCTGTTAAGTGCACTGACTGCTCTTCCAGAGGTCCTGAGTTCAATTCTCAGCAACCTCATGGTGGCTCGCAACCATCTTAATGGGGTCCAATGCCTTCTTCTGGTGTGTCTGAAGACAGCTATAGTGTTCTCATATAAATGAAATAAATAAATCTTAAAAAAAAGACCTCCAAACGGCCACCTTCATTAGACTAGCCTCGACCTCTTCTTCCTCCCTGAGAGGCCTAATCATTTTCTCTCTGTGTATCTCAGTGTGTGTCTGTCTCCATCTCTCTCAGGATATTCCCCCATGGTTCCATCTTTCCTCTGCTTTCGGTGAGATTTGGCCTTGCCAAGAGTCTGTAAGTATTTTGGGGACTGGGCAGAGCCTGCGTATCCATATGTATCCATATCCCTTAGTCCAGTGCCAGATATGCCAACAGTGGGTACTTAACCCATATTGCCACATAGGAGTGTTTGTTGAAGACCAGTGCCAAGACATACCAAGGAGAGGAATGGAAATTTGCTTACATTGCACTTTTTGGTGCGGGTTTTCAATTTGCCCACAATCCCCAGAACCTAGAACCATCTTCTTTGTCCTCTCTCTGAGATTAAAATCATTTCTTCACCCTATATGTCACGAATTACACTGCAAGATCAGCCTCTTTTTAAACCGCCCCTTCTCAAGGCGGGGCCCAGAACACTGTCCTAATTAGCTAGCAAGCTAGGCTGGGGCTGTAACTCTGCTTGTAAAGTGCTTGCTTAGTGGGTGTGGGGTTGTGGGGTTTAATCCCCAACACTGTGCCAAGCAGGCATGGTGGCACGCGCCTGCACTGCGGTTCTAGCCCTCTGCAGGTGGAGGCTGGAGGGTCAGATGGTCAAGGTCATTCTCAGCCACACAGCGAGTCTGAGGCCAGCCTGGGCTGCATGAGAGTATGTTTCAAATTAGAGAAAAGAAAACAACAACAACAACAACAACAAGCTGGAAATGTAGCTCACTGCTAAAGGAGCAATTGTGAGTGAGGACATGAACATACGGATGTGGAAAACCCAGGAAGAGGGTCAGGCAGTGTAGCCTCCGCAGCCAGGCTCTCCTAGGTTTGGGGCTTTGGGTTGGGCTTTGTCTGAGAGCCAGAGCGCACATTCTAGGGACCCGTCCTAGTTCTGTTTCTTTGTGATGCAGCCAGTACCTGGAGAGCAGAGGGAGCTAACAGCCATGGGAATTCTTTCAAACACTGGCGAGAGGCAGGGGAAGGGCCTTCAGGACAGACTTGCTACAGGTTGTTGAATCTAGCAGGAAGAACTTCCTCCTAGAATCAAGATTGCCTTCTTCAGTGATGTCCTCTCCCGTCTCAGTTCCCTGGCCCTGAGACTGTCCCTCTGGCCTGGTCTCACAACCAAGCTGTGGTCGAGTAGTAGAGTAACCCATCTGCCATCTGCCCTTCCCCTCCATGTCAGCCAGTGGGGCTAGAACTCACAGGCCCGCCCTGAGACGCTGGCTTGGAGGGCAGCAGGCTCCGAGCAGAGCCAGCAGGAGCTCTGCAGACAAGGACAGGACAGGACAGGACAGGACAGGACAGGACAGGACAGGATGGACCCATGAACCTGGTTGCAGATGTTTGAAAGGGAAGGAATATGCTGAAAGGTGACAAGTCTGAGGGACAGACAGAACACAGCCAATCACAGTGAATTTCACTGTGTATGAGACAGGGGCACGGGTAGCCAGAGAAAATGTCATCAGAGGCAGGTTTCTCCTAGCTTGTGGGTCTTGGGGGTTAGATTCAGACTGCAGCCTTGGTAGGCGGTTACCTTAACTAGCTGAGCCATCTTGCAAAGCTCCAAATTTTAGACAAAGCCTCACATTTATTATTTCGAAAAGAGACAACTTGTGCTGTGTGTGGTGGCACATGCCTGTGATCTCAGCACTGCAGAGTCTGAAGCAGGAAGATCAACACATGTTCGAGGCCCACCTTAGCAACTCAGTAAATTGTGGGCCGACACCACAGGACTACCGTGCAAGACTGTGTTTAAAAAAAAAATCCCTCAAACATTCAAAAGAGAAAAAGAGAATACGTTGATCCGATCCATGATCAAGAAGGCTGCCATCAACAAAAGGGCTAAGAAAACCAGTAGCACTTTCATATTTTTACAATTCTATCTCTGCTCTTCCCTCTCTCACTCCCCCTCCCCCTCCCTCCCCTCCTCTTGCTATTGTGTGGTGGCCAGAGGACAGCTTGGGTTTGTTCTCCTTTTACCACGTGGGTGCTGGGAATCGAATTCAGGTCTCCAGGCTTGGTGGTAGGACCTGCTGCTGAACCCACGCTTTTATTTCTCAAGTAAGGCTTTGTAGCATAGGTTGGCTTGAAACCCACACTTCTCCTGCCTCGGCCTCCTGAGTATTGGGACTATTGGCCCGCACCACATCTCTCCACTTGTAATCTTAATTTTAATCTCGATGAAGAAAAGTAGGAGAAAAAAGAAAAACCAATTAAGGAAAAAGAACCGGAGATGAGAAGAGGGTGCAGAAGCCGGTTCGGAGGAACAGTGAGCCCCAGCGAACCGCAGGGCAGGACTTCCTCCCAGACGTTCCCTCTCCACTGGGCCTTTACGTAATGAGAACAGGCTAATGCTGGGGAGTCAGAAAAATATCACTCAAGATCCAACTAAAGATAAGTAACAGCAAAGATGTATCTAGTCCCTCGGCAAGCTACTGACGTTGCATAGCAACAACTGCCTGGTTTTATTTCTGTCACAGGATTGCCATAAGGAAGCTTTGAAATTAAGTTTCTTTTCTTTCTTTTTCTTCTTCTTTTTCTCTTTTTTTTCTTTTTAAACAAACAAGGTAGCATACCTCACTGTACAAGTCACCTTGTAAAATTAGTCAGGTGGCCTCAAAAGGAAAGAGAGAGAGCCACGGTTAGAGCAGGGGAGGGAGAAAGGTTTTAATGAACTCTCCAGCCTGTTCTCCAGCAATGATGGCGGTAACCATGTCAGGTGGGTTTTACTCCTTCTCTTCAGATGGAGAAACATCAGAATCCCTCAGCCAAGGTCACCCAGCCGGTGCAGGTAGAATTAGGACTGGAACCATTCCCACCCCTCCCCACTGCTGTCTTTGGCCTGAAATCCAGTGGTACCTTAGACATCTTCCATACTGTAGCAAGATGTGGATCTGCCCTGGACAGGGGCTGTTGCCTCCCACCCCTTCTGAGGTGTCAGGAAGTCTTAGCTGGACATGGTCACACATGCCTGTAATCCCAGCACTGGAGCGTCTGGGGCAGGAGGATTGCCATAAGTCTGAGGTCAGCCTGGGCTACATAGTCAAGATTAAATTAAGTTAAAGGGGTGGGGAGACTGTTCAGCCAGTAAAATATATCTATGACAGGCTAGTTGTTCTTTTTGTAAGTGTGTGTGTGTGTGTGTGTGTGTTGTGTTGTGTTTAATGTGTGCACAGGTCCATATCCATGTGTATACACTTGTCTGAAGAAGCTGCAGGCTGACATCTTGTCTTCCCCTGTTTCTCACCCTCACTTTGAAAAGTATTTATTATTATTATTATTTTGGTTTTTCGAGACAGGGTTTCTCTGTATAGCCCTGGCTGTCCTGGAACTCACTCTGTAGACCAGGCTGGCCTTGAACTCAGAAATCCACCTGCCTCTGCCTCCCAACTGCTGGGATTAAAGCCATGTGTCACCACCGCCTGGCCTATTTTTATTATTTTTAATTATATGTATGATTGTATGTCTGTGTGGGGGTTGTGCACCTTGCCCGTGGAGGCCAGAGGCACTGAATGTCCCTAGGAACTAACTCAGGAGTCCGTGGGAGCCTAGTAGCTCTTCACAGCTCTTCTATTTTGACCCCCAGGAGCGAAGCTCCTTCCATAATTTCTGCTACTGAGAGTTACAGACAGAGAATAAGGAGCTAATTAAGAAACAAAAGTTCCTGGGCTTGTGTGCAGCTCAGGGGAAGATCATTTGCCAAGCTTTCATGAAGCCTGGGGTTGGATCTCCAGAGCTTGGAGCAGCTGTATAGTTATTGAAAAGATCTGTATGAATCAGGACATTGGCAGGTACTTCTAGTACCCTTCCTCCCCTGTCTTGGAGATTTGTTATAGAATTCACCTCTAACTGCACATGCTCTGTGGTTGTCACTGGTCAGATCAGGAGGACAGACACTGGATATCTGTCATGTGTTGGACCTCAAGGTGGGCACCAGGCATAGAGAACTGATCACTCATAACTACTAATCAAGAAATATTATCCGGGGCTGGTGGCGCTTGCTTGTAATCCCAACACTAGAGAGTCTGGGGCAGGAGGGTCACCATAAATTTGAGGTCAGCCTAGGCTACACAGTCAAGAAATTAAATTAAAGGGGTATAGGTTGGGAGTGGGGAGATGGCTTGGTTAGTAAAATAGCAGCAGCTGCACCAGCAGGAGGACCGGAGTTCAGATCACCAGCACCCCTTTAAAAGATGTGCATGGTGACATGTGTGCTACCACGACCCCAGGGCTGGGGGTAGCGGCAGAGACAGAAAATCACAGAAGCCATTGCCTGGCCAGTCTAGGCAAATTAATTAGCTCCAGGTCCCATGAGAGGCCTTGTCTCAGAGAACAACACGGTGGGAAGTGGAGATGGCTCAGTGGGTAAAGGACTGACAGACAAGGAGTTTGGGTCATCCAAAGACATGTAAAAACTGGGCAGGTATGGGGGGTCTCTCTTTAGTCCCAGTCCTCAGGAAGCCCTCCTGGACAGCCGGACCACTGAGAATCGGTGAGCCCTGGGTTCAGGGGAGACTCTCCTTCAATAGAGTGCTGGGGGATCAGGAAAGACACTCTAGTGTTAACGTTGACACTCTACCGACAGAGGGAACACACACACACACACCTACAAATACACACTTTAATTCATATCGCATATATAAAACAAACAGACTAATAACACAACAAACAAGCTGCCTTAGTCAGGGTTTCTATTACTGCACAAGCATCATGACCAAGAAGCAAGCTGGGGAGGAAAGGGTTTATTCAGCTTACACTTTCACATTGCAATTCATCACCAAAGGAAGTCAGGACCAGAACTCAAAGCAGGTCAGGAAGCAGGAGCTGATACAGAGGAAGGGTGTTACTTGCTGGCTTGCTTCCCTGGCCTGCTCAGCTTGATTTCTTATAGAACCCAAGACTACCAGCCCAGGGATGGCACCACCCTCAATGGGCCCTCTCACCCTTGATCACTAATCGAGAAAATGCCTTACAGCTGGATCTCATGAAGGCATTTCCTTAAGGGAGGCTCCTTTCTCTGTGATAACTCCAGCTTGTGTTAAGTTGACACACAAAACTAGCCAGTACACCAGCTTAAAAGAAAAAAAAAAGGTGGGGAGTGTTGTTGGGAGACACCTGGTATTGACATCTGGTCTCTGCATGCACACAAGTATGAATATCCACCCCATACAGGTGTGCACATACATATGTCATGCACATACATTCCTCTACATAACTCCCAAGTCCCCCAGTTTAAATATGGAGCCAAATACAGACATACACAAAGCATCGATACAGTTTAAGTGGTGACCGTCAGCTTTGTACGGGAGCACAAAAGCAAGTTGTTAGCATTGTAGTACTGTGGGCAAATAGAAGGACAGTATAGGACCCAGAATCAGGGACTATGAGGAGGTCAGTGAGCCTAGAGGCTAGGTCGATGGAGACAAGAATTGTATATGAAGGTGTGGTCTGTGTGTTGGAATAGGTGCCAAGTTTAAAGATTAGGAGCTGCAGTCCTCCGGATAATCGGGAGCTGTTGACAGATTTATAAGCAGGGGAGTAACTTGCAAAGATTTCACTTGTAAAGATTTGTGCTTTAAGGAGTTATATATGGCTGCAATTAGGAAGCAGATGCAGCTGGGTGAGATTCAATTCAGAAGGATCAGGAAAACAGCCAGGAAAACAAATCTGAAGGGATTTTTCCTCCCAGAGGTCTCTTAAAAATACTTGTGTGCAGATGAGTGCCCTGGGTTACCTCTGTGGCGAGCGGTCTCCTTTTCCTCTGCAGACCTGCAGCCTGGCCTCAGGAAGCTGCCCTTCTAGAAATTTCCCATTGAGATGTCCTTACTTTCTGTTTCTTGTTAAGTTCATCCCCAAGTAGGGCACCCATAGCAGGGTCAGAGGACAGGAAGAGCGAAGACAGGAAGTCTGCGAGCGACCCCTTCCGACTGGGCCTCAGGTTGCCAGTGGCTCTACATGAGCTCATTGCTAGGCGGTTCCTTTTCGTATTCATTATTAATTTCTCATTCTTAAACGTGACAAGTAAAAATTGCCTATAATTGGAAGTATAACATGTTGTTTTGAAATGTGTGTGCATTGCATAAATCACAGTTGATACCTCACACCTTCCTTCTGTGGTGGGAATAAGTGACCCCGTTTCCATAGCTACAACTCATTCTGGGGTCCAACTCTCTTTCCTTCCTGTTCAGACACAATTCCCTACAGATTAGGGGAGTACCGCCATCCTTATGCATCCCCTTCACCTGCCCCATCCATGTGATAACCCTATTAATTAAGTTCCTCCGAGTGTGCGACCTGCTTCCTGCTAAGACTTCGACCCAGCTCAGAGACAATGAACTATGCACTATGCGCTGGAATGGTAAAGACGAAAGGGAGGACATGGTTCGGAGATACGTTCGTGAGATAGAACAGAGAGTGCTGTGCCTGAGGGGGCGAGGGAGAGGGAGAAGAGGAAGAGATGAGGCTGGCTCATTGCCTTTCAGCTCCAGTGGCTTGGTGGGAGCATCACTAGCCAGTCACGGAATGCTTCAGGAAGAAGCGATATCAAGGAGGAATCAAACCCTAAATTGTGATGGTTGATGTTGATTTTCAATCTCATAGATTGAAATCACCGTGGAAGCAAACTTGTGAGCAGCAGATCTGTGAAGGAAGTTCTAGATTAAGTGAGTTGGCACGGAAAGACACACCTTAATGCGGGTAGCGCCAATCCATGGGCAGGAGTCTTGGGCTTAATAAGCAGGCTAAGCAACACCACTCACCTCTCTGCTTCCGGGTCGCTGATGCGATGTGACGCACTGCTTCACGGTCCTGCTGCCTTCCTTGCCATGAGATAGCTTCAAACTGCCAGCAGAAATAAACCTGTTTTTTTTCTCTCTCTCTAATTTATTTAAAAGTATTTTAAGCCGGGCGCGGTGGCGCACGCCTTTAATCCCAGCACTCGGGAGGCAGAGGCAGGCGGATTTCTGAGTTCAAGGCCAGCCTGGTCTACAAAGTGAGTTCCAGGACAGCCAGGGCTATACAGAGAAACCCTGTCTCGAAAAACCAAAAAAAAAAAAAAAAAAGTATTTTAAAGTGTGTGTGTGTGTGTGTGTGTAAGAGAGAGAGAGAGAGAGAGAGAGAGAGAGAGAGAGAGAGAGAGCTCTTAGAGTCCAGGAGAGGGCGTTGGATCCCTGGTGCTGGAGTTATGGATGTTGTGACCTGCCCCATATCATAGGTAGCAGCACTCGTTACTCAGCAACCCAGCCTTAGCTGTGGAGCCACCTCTTCAGCTCCCAGCCCTTTCTAAAATTGTATTTAAGTTGCTTAGTTTTTGTGACTGATACACGCACTTTGGGACATAATAAATTCAAAGTACCTGTGGGGTACCAGGTGCAGAGATGGGGGTGTACCCACCTAGTGAACTGAAAAATATGCACAGCTGAAATATTCCTTTTAAAAAATGTTTTTATTTTTTGACATCATAATATCATGGCAACATGTCTCCCTTCCTTTCCTTCCCACCTACTCTTCCTCTCTCCTGTAGATTGATAGCCTCTTTTTTGGTTAATTGTTATTGCATGAATATATGTATATATTCCTGAATATAATCTGTTCACTCCCTACAGTGCTACCTGTGTGTATATTTTCAGGGCTGACTGGCACCGGACAGCCAGCTGGTGTGTGCTCTTCCCTGGGGAGGAAGCGCTCTCTGGCCCCCAGCTTGCCTTCCTTGCCTGTAGTTCTTTGGGCAGTCATGCTGGTGAGATTTTATGTGAGCAGCTTCTGACAGGAGATACATCTCGGGTGCAGAAACTCCCTGATCTTCTTAGTCTTTGTGCCCCTCTTCCAAAGTGTCCCCCAGCTGAGCCTTAGGTGTGTTCTGTGGAGGTGTTGCGTAATGGAGTGCATGGCAAGTATGTTCAAAACTCAATCTCCAGCATTGGAAAACAAACTAACAAACAAATTAATGAATAAAAAAGAAAGAAATTTCGAAAGATAGACTTAAGCTTAGCATAGTAGCACACGCCTTTAATTCCAGCATTTGGGAGGCAGAGACAGGGCAAATCTCCTTGAGTTTAAGACCACCCTTGCCTACAGAGTGAGTTCCAGAGCAGCCAAGGCTACACAGAGCGACCCTGTCTCAAAACAAAACAACTCCTCCCACTAAACAAAAAATCAAAACCAATTTTTTCCCACTGCTGTCTAGAATCTTCCCTGTTTACCTCAGCTCTTTCCCTATGATCCTCTCTGGATTTGGACACATGCTCAAGTAGAGAAATAGAGAGCATCTGATATCTTTATTGCAACTTCGTAACAATGGGGTTAGACAGCAAGAAACACTCAGAACCTGGGGTTTTACTGATCTCAAAGGGCCCACATCTGTCTCTCCAACTCTTCACCAGCATGAAACAGGGTCCCTACAATTTATCCTCCTGAACTACACAGGAGCCTTAAAGTAATCAAGACTTCTCTTTTGTTTTTGAGAAAGGTCTTGCTCTGCATCCAGGCTGACCTGAAGCTCACCCAGGAGCTTAGGCTGCCCTCACACTCTTCATCCTCCGATCTCAGTCTCTCAAGTGCTGGGACACAGTTATGGACCACTCCATCCTAGTGTCTGCTCCTACTGTTGTGCTGGTGCTATTGAAAGGGTAGATGTCTATAATCCAGATAGAGCATTTAGAGGTGAGTCCTTTGGGGAGTTATGTGGAACCCCCATGATTCTTTTTAAAAGAAGAAATGAGACCCTATAGAGTTGTGCTTATGTGTGCTCCTAACACATATTGGGTGACTCCTAACACAGGTGGTCCAGCTCCTAACATAGGTGGTCCAGCTCCTAACATAGGTGGTATGGCTCCTAACACAGGTGGGCTGGCTCCTAACACAGGTGGGCTGACTCCTAACACAGGTGGTCCAGCTCCTAACATAGGTGGTCTGGCTCCTAACACAGGTGGGCTGGCTCCTAACAAAGGTGGTCCGGCTCCTAACACAGGTGGTCCAGCTCCTAACACAGGTGGTCCAGCTCCTAACATAGGTGGTATGGCTCCTAACACAGGTGGTCCGGCTCCTAACACAGGTGGCCCAGCTCCTAACATAGGTGGTATGGCTCCTAACACAGGTGGGCTGGCTCCTAACACAGGTGGGCTGGCTCCTAACACAGGTGGTCTAGCTCCTAACACAGGTGGTCCAGCTCCTAACACAGGTGGTCCAGCTCCTAACANGAAGGGAGGAGAAAAGGAATAAGGGGCAGGCATAAAGGGTATTGTCTGGGGTCAATAAGGGTGGGGTGAGGTGGGTGTAGGGAGGGCACAATGACAACGGACTGCCTCTGGATAGAGAGGAGACAGACACCGCCCATAGAAAAACAGCAGGTTATAAAGGTAAAATGAGAAACCTTGTGTTAGGATGAGTGTTTAATTTTAATTGGGCATGTTGATTAGGTGAGCCAAAGGGGGCTTTTGATTGGTGGACTTCAATACTTTGATAGCTGGACCTTGGTAGTTAGCCTGAGGAGGAGGAAGTGGCCAAATAAGGAAATAGACTTTGGAGCTAGCTTTAGGAATGGAATCTAATGGTTTTTTAGCAAGGCAGATAGAGCTGGGGAGAAGGGCAAGGCCTGCCAGAACCATGCTCGAGTGGGCTAGTGTTCCTTCACATTGTATATCATGCAGTAATTATAACATATACATTGCAGAATGGTTACAGGGGTTTGAAGGATTTGAAGCAGGGTTCAAGGAGTTCCCAAGAGTCATAACTGGAGGAAAGCAGGAAGTTGACAGGGTATCCAGGGTACCTAAGAGGATATTAGAAAATGGACTTTGCTACAGGTCTACAATGTCACAACCTTGGAGTCAAGCTACAGCAGTGGAGCTGAGCTTGTGCGAAGGCTGAGCCCAGTATTTAAGCCAAGCCGGGCAAATGAGGGTTGTGAGATTGCAAAGACTGTAGAGGTGAAGGGCAAGACTGGGCTGGGCAGATGGATGGGTGGATGAATGGGTGGGTGGATGGATGGGTGAATGGATGAGCAGATGGATGGGTGGATGAATGGGTGGGTCAATAGGTGGAGGGATAGATGAATGAGTGGGTAGATGAATGGGTGAGTCAATGGGTGGATGGAAGGATGAATGGGTGGGTAGATGGGTGGGTGGGTGGATGGATAGATGGTAAATGGATGGATGGGTCGGTAGATGGATGGGTAGCCAGTCCAGATGCACAAACAAGCATATACATTGACAATAATTCAATGTAGTCTGAATCAACAGTGGGAACCAAGCCAAGCTGAAGTCCCTGGGACGGTTGGGAGTTCTCTGCCTGTAGATCCCTGACACACACACACACACACACTATGTCAGATGATATGTCCACTGGAGCTATCACCATCTCAGGGTTAGGTAGGTGTCTTCTCTTTGGGGTCCAGGTAAGAATATTGTGCCCTTTCAGTATGAAAACGTCTTTGGTAAGTTCTCAGGCCTGTTTTTCCTTGTATGATTTTAATAGCCCATGAACTCATTTGGAGCCCAAATGACTCGGATAGACTTACAGTGTAGCTAGTACCTCTTTACTTTTTGGATAAGTTTACTCATCATCCTGTGTATCATGGGGACCGATGGCACTAAACATACACTTACCAGTGCAGGGTCATCCTGCTTCTGTGTTTGTGTTCAAAATGGAGTTCAAAGCTGTTTGTAAAATGCAGTCTTTGAGAGGAAGGCACACCCTGAAAAACCACTGTTTTATACAATATGGAATTATCTATCATCTATTATCTATCTATCCATCCATCTATGTCTATGTCTATGTCTATGTCTATCTATCTATCTATTTCTACAATCTAAGATATATATGTATATATATATGTATATATATAAATTCTTTGTGACAGATCTCATAATATAGCCCAGGCTAGTCTCAAATTCACGGCAGTCTTTCTGCCTTTTGAGAGCTGGGATTTAGAGGCATGTGTCACTGATCTTGGCTCTTTCTAGCATTTTCCCCCCTGACGAGGAAGAGAGCTTAAAAGGCTCTGAAGTGCACCTCATCTTTTCATGGATATGAAACCAAGATCCACAGAGGTCCCTTCGTTGTTAGGTGTTTGTGTCTATAAGTGACGCTTGCTAACCTCCGATTCTCTGCATTTTTGGTTCATTGTCTTGGATGTCCGTCTTTGTAACTTGGCCTTATCCTGAGAGGTTTAGTAGTCACCTACCAATGAACCCTGCTTTGAACCCACTGACTTCACTCATCTGCCTCTCCTGCCACACTACAGTTCTCTTTCTCTCTGTTCACTTCTGGTTCCTCAGTCCTAACCCTAAAGTACACAGTGATCACGCTTTTCACTGACATCACAATTGAATATATTAACACGCACAGCCATTGTCTCTGCTCTGTTTAGTCTTCTAAAATCCCATGATACAGTTGAATCTGTAACTGTAATGATTTCCAGTTTATAAAGCAAAACCTTTGCCATAGGATGGACTTAATTTGCATACCTCACCTTTTCTCCCTCTCTTGTCTTATGGAATATTAGCTTGTGTGAAACCTCAGCCCCTCGCTGTAGAGTGCAGATGTCTTTCTTGCCTGTGGTAACTTGATCCTTGAGGCAGCCTCATCCACTGTCTGATGACGGCACAAAGCACATAGCCAGTCAAAACATGGCTACATTAAATTGTTTGTGTGACTGTCTCCCTTGAGGGCCAGCGTTGTGTCTCGTTCACTTTTGTGTGCTCTGGTATCTCATGCTAAAGTTCCCAAGATGTCCTTGGATATTTGTCAAAGTGAACCAAGGATTCTTTTTGTTCTTTGGCTTTTTTTTTTTTTTTTTGAGACAGGCTTTCTTTGTAAAGTTATTTATGTCTCATTTTGTTTTATGGGCATGGGTGTTTTGCCTAAGTGGTATGTCTGTGTACCACTGTCTTGCCTGGTGCCCACAGAGGCCAGATAAGGGTGTCAGAACCACTAGAACTTCAGTTACAAACACCTGTGAGCTGTCTTGTGGGGACAGGGAATCACTACCCGCCCCCCTCCCGTCCTCTCCAGGGACAACACATCTACTAATCCTGAACTGGCTCTCTGGTCCCAAACTAGCCAACTTTTTTTTTAAATTATTATTATTATTATTTTTTTTTAGCCAACTCTTGATGCTAACTTGGCTGTTAGTTGAAAGCATTTTCTTCCCAATGGCGATAATTCTTATGCAAAGTCCACCCCAGTTTAAGAGGGATCACCCCATTTTATCCTGTTATACCTTGAGTGGCTCCAAGCCACTTGAAAGCCCCCTCCCTACCCCAGCAATGTAATTTGAGTGCACCTGAAACACCCATCGCAGATGGGATCCCTTCTCACATATACCCTATCTAACCCTTCTTCAGTCGAGGCTTGAAACCGGCTTAGTTCTCAAGAGGTTTCTTTTGAAATCCATGTGTCTCCATGACAAGGCTGCAGCTTGTCTCGCCTTTGCTGACACTTTACAATATTCCTCTGCAGCAGAAAGAGCTACAGAGTAAGCAAATTCCTGGTGGGATGAAGCCATGTTTGAGGCTGTAGTGGTAGCATCGCTGCAGAGGACTGCCTAACCTGGTGCTCTCAGAGGCAGCCCAGCCGCCGCCGCCAACCTCCAGCGAGCATTGGCTCTGACTTCTCTCCCTGCCCTTGTACTTTTCTCCAGTTCCTGCTGCAAGCTGGAAAATTAGCTTCTGTGAAAGCTGCTATCTCCTGCAAGCTCGCTCTACTACCCAGCTAGGTGAGTTGGGGAGGTTCAGGGGTTTCCTTAGCTACGCAGAGAGGGTGGGTCCTGGCCGCTCCCTCCCCACGATAAACGTGGCCCCAGCTTTTATTTGTTTCTTTTTCTTTTTCTTTTTTGGATAGGGTCTCCCAATCCAGACCGGTCTCAAACTGGAACTGATCTTGAACTTTGAACTCTTCACTTTCTTTCTTTAATTTTTTATTCTTTTGAAAGTTTTATACACTTATAGATTTGATTATATTGATCATTTCCATCTACCTCTACGTCTCTCTAACTCTCTCTAGTTCTTCCCACCCATCTGTCTTCTAATTTCATGTCTTCTTTTTTAAAAAAGGTGGTATTAAAACCCCCGAGTCTAATTAATGCTGCTGTTTGAAGACTAAACTATACAATAAGACAAGAAAAAGAAACAAGAGGGAATCAAATAGAATGGAAGATGAAGTGTTTCTCTATGCCAAAGATATGGTTCTACACCTAAGAGACCCTATGGACGGCACCCAAACCTCTTATAGCTGAAGCACTTTCAGCAAAATGGCCAGATACAAATTAACACAAGTCAGCTGCCTTCCATTATGTCACTGATGAACTTCAAACTGCTGATGCTCCGGCTTCCACACCCAGTGCTATGGTTACAGCTTTGCAGCGCCACAGCCAGCCCGGGGCTTCTGCGTGCCGGGCAAAGCCCCCTACTAACAACTCCACCAGGTTATTGGTTTTTAAAATTGGGTTTTGTTCTTCTGGTTTGCCACATGGTATGATCCATATGCCACCTACTTACATTTTTTTTTCCTTACTAAGATTAATTATGGGTGCTTGTGCTTATTTTCTGGGGCATAGACAACTTACCAGTGCTTACACCTCTGAAGAAAAATGGTTCCCTGTCACCTCTCCCCTTGCCCCCAAGCTATTGGCAATAGCTCCTTTGCTGTGGGTGCGGCCCAATGTTCAGTTTTGGAGGGATGTATCAAAATCAGTTATTCTTTTTTCTTCCTTTAAATTTTCTTTTCTTTTTCTTTTTTGGTTTTTCGATTTTCAAATGGAGCTAGAAAATCAGACAACATAAGCATCAGGAATGGACCCTGGTGGGCCTCTTTGTTGTAAACGGTGTGCGCGTTGCCTTTCCCTGGGGTGGATGAGTTGGTGTCCTCACTTATGACACCTGCAGACAGGACCAGGGTAAACGTGAAGTCTTGGGAAGAGACTGTGTGTGTCTTTGAGGATTTGAATGTTCATTGAGCAGGCATGATTTGTGGGTTTCACCCACTGAAGACAGACAGCTGGGCAAAAAGTCCCTCCAAAGGCCTCCATAACTCACATTCAAACTGCTGGACACACTGTAGAACGTGCTTGCAATGACTGGCCCATGAAATAATCTGTCACACTGTTGATGCCTGGGCAAGACCAGGCATCAGCAACATAGTCATTCATTGCTACCTAGAAATTTCTGCTGTTATTCCTAGGCCTCACCCTGCATACACACCAGAGCCTTACCTCTTGGCTCCTAGGCCTCACCCTGCATACACACCAGAGCCTTACCTCTTGGCTCCTCAGAAATGCTTTCCATTTTCATCTTTGCCTTATGAAGCCGACAACATTGCCTAATGCATCGTAGCATTCAGCGTTATTACATTTATAATGTTATTCGATTTAAAAATAAACGTATTTCCACTTTGCAACTCTTCTGTTCCCTCTCATTCAGCTGTTTAATAATGTCAAATGCTTAGAACTCAAATTAGAAAGTCTTACAATGGTCTCTGATTAAACCTCAATAAAAGCACTGGCAGGAGGATTCATAATATAAGGCACACTAACTAACTATTGGAATCTTGATTTATATTTGTAAGTCTAAAACTAATTCGAGGGTTATGTCTTAAACTAAAAAGCTTTCTGGGCACTTTGGCAAAATATTAACAGTAAGAAATGATAAAAACGCAATCCTGGGTAGTTTTCCTCATTCACCGGTTTATTTTACTTTTACTTTGTTTCCAAAACATGATTTGAGCCAGTGGACCATGACTCTTTAAAACCCCCAGAAGTAAAATGCCTGTAAAGACCAAGGAATGAAGAGCATTGAGTAATTATGTCGGAAAACCAAGCTGAAGACACGGCTCCCCGCCCTGCCCCCACCACAGCAGGGGTTCACTATGTAGCCTTGGAAGGGACTGTGGATCCCTGAGGATTTGAGTATTCGCTGACCTGATTCCTTGGTAGTTTTGACTCCCTGAAGAGAGACCGGGCAGAAAGCTGTGCTCTGCACATGCCCCTTCCCTGCCCCAGAGGCCCACGATCCACATCTGAACTTCCAAACACAGCCTAAATTTTCTATAGATATGCATGTCTGTGAAATGACTAGACTCACTTTATAGGCCAGACTGGCCTCAGACTAGAGTTAGGCCCGTGCTTTCCTTCCAAGTGCTGGGGCTAAAGGTGTATAGACTATACCTGGTGAAAATGTCTGCCTTTCCTTGTAGCCAGACCCCAGAATGGATAGCGCTGGGGTCACACAAGCTCTGACTCCTAACATGAAAAAAAAAAATTAGACTAATCTCTTCTTGGAGTTTAACCCTAAGGAAAAAAATGTGAATTTTCAGGGGTCTTAGCCAAGACACTGGCCAACAAAATAAGCCATTCTTTTATATCATCTAAACACATTTTTGGTAGAAAGTAAAGGCACAGTATTAAAATATGGTTTCTGGAGATAGTTCTGTAAAGGACAGAGTAATATCCAGGCATAGAGCTTCCTAGTGAAAGAACATATTGCTTAACAATCTTAACAAATATTAGAAGAACACAAAGTTGGACAGGATCTAAGTTTTCCTAGGCAAGCTTTGAACTCACAATTCTCCCATCTTAGCCTCCTGAGTATCTGGGGTTAGAGGTCTGAGTCATTAAGCTGGGCTGGAAAAGTAACCCTTCCTGAAACAAGGGCTTACATGTCCCAGCTGGTTTGAAACTCAATCATAGCTGTGCAGTCTTGAAATTCTGTCTCCCCGTGCCCACCTGCGCAGTGCAGGGTATACTGTCTCCCCATGCCCACCTGCGCAGTGCCGGGTTTACTGCCTCCCCGTGCCCACCTGCGCAGTGCAGGGTTTACTGGCTCCCTTGCCCACCTGCGCAGTGCAGGGTTTACTGGCTCCCCATGCCCACTTGCGCAGTGCAGGGTTTACTAGTGAGTGTCACTAAGCATTGAAAACTGTTACAATTCTTGGAGTCCATTTTAAACTTTAATGAATCAGGTCTTTTTGATAAGGAACTCAGTAAAGACAATTGAAGTAGTGGATGGGAGCCTTGGCTCCAGGTGCCATACATATATAATATTTGTATTCTTTATTTATTCCATACAGGATTCCAGGTATTCCAGTCTGGTCTAGAACTCTCTATGCACTGAGGACCTTGAACTTCAGATCCTCCTGCTGCCTCTTCCCAAATGAGGTAAAAACCGATTCCCACTGAGTAACAGTGGCATCTGGCCCAATCAGGTTAGACTTGAGAACAAGCACACCTGAGAGCTCTAGAACATAAAGAAGCAAACACACCCAAGAGGAGTAGATGGCAGGAAAGAATCAAACTTGGGGCTGAAATCAACCAAACAGAAACAAAAAGAACTATGCAAAGAGTCAACAAAACCAGGAGCTGGTTCTTTGAGAAAATCAACAAGATAGATAAACCCTTAGCCAGACTAACTGGAGGGCACACAGACAGTATCCTAAATAACAAAACCAGAAATGAAAAGGGAGACATAACAACAGAAACTGCGGAAATTCAAAAAAATCATCAGATTCTACTACAAATGCCTATATTTAACAAAACTGGAAAATCTGGGTGAAATGGACAATTCTCTAGACAGATACCAAATACCAAAGTTAAGTCAGGATCAGATAAACCATCTAAACAGTCCCATAACTCCTAAAGAAACAGAAGCAGTCATTAAAAGTCTCCCAACCAAAAAAAAAAAAAAAACCTCAGGATCAGATGGTTTTAGTACAGAATTCTATCAGACCTTCAAAGAAGATCTAATACCAATACTCTTCAAACTATTCCACAAAATAGAAACAGAAGGAACACTACCCAATTCATTCTATGAAGCCATAGGTATGCTACATATTCTTTCTTTAGATGGAATAGTTTTTGTCTAATCAGGAACTTTTCACAATTTCCTTTCATAGAGTACTTCATAAGAAATTTTTTTTTCTACTTCATGTTTAATTTTCCAAATGTATTTTAAAAACTGGTTGAGTGCATATTACTTTAGCTTTAGAAAATATCATGTATGTTTAAGAGGCATTTAACTATTATAAATTATTTCAATGACTTTAAAAATGTCAATACACACACACACACACACACACACACACACACACAAAGCCGGGCATGGTGGCACACGCCTTTAATCCCAGCACTCAGGAGGCAGAGGCAGGCAGATTTCTGAGTTCGAGGCCAGCCTCGTCTACAGAGTGAGTTCCAGGACAGCCAGGGCTATACAGAGAAACCCTGTCTCAAAAAGCCAAAAAAAAAAAAAAAAAAAAGGTCAATACTGAGTTGTATATTTTAAAATAAATTTTATAACTATAATTTAAAAACAAGAGAGAGAACAAGGAGAACCATGTTGGGGTTGCTGGATGAGGAATGAAGTCCTGTGTCTTCTGTAATGACTCTATGATGAGATGCTGATGTTCACTTTTGAGTAGGGTAAATATCTCTGACCTTGAACAGCTACGAGACTTCTTTTTCCACTCCAGGTTTGCGGTCTACCACACCTATACAGCATCAGAGAGTTTTATCCTAGGGCAGATTCTTCAGGGCCATAATAATGCAATAGTTTCCTATGCCCTGATCACATAATATTAACAATAAGAATTAGAATAATTAATACTAACACCACTTGTTGGATACTGACTATTCACAAAGCCCATCACTACAGAAACAAACATATAGATCAATTGCATAGAATGGAAATAAACCAATATAATGATAGCTACCTAGTTTTTGACATGATAAGAAGAACGCAGTGGAGAAGATAAAGCCTAATGAGTAAATGATACTGGGAAAGTAGACATTCATGCACCAAAGAATAAAACTAGACCCCGGTTTCTCACCTAGAACAAATTTCAATTCAAAATCGTTTAAAGACTTACCCCCCATTTTCATTAAGGTTATGGATTCTTTTAAAAATGATTAAAAAATTCTTTTTGACAATTTCATGAGTTCTGAGTACTCTCACCCTACTCTCTCTTGTCTTGGTGTAGGAGACATCTTTCCTAGCTCCCTCAAACTCCCTGTCCTCAACCAAAGATCCTAAAATTCTGAAAATGCCATGTTGTTGAAATGTTTACTCCTAATCCAGGGTTTCTGCCCTGCCTTACACCATTTTGTTCCTGGATAAAGCACACACATGACCTTTTATATTTATAATAAGCCTTAGACAGCACAAGAACTGCGCAGGTATCTACCCCCCCCCCATGCTTTTAAAATCAATTTCTTATCTATAACCCTGAGTTATTACTTGCTATGTTGCATGTGGGCTGCTCTTAACTCCAATTGGCCAGCCCTCAGGGCCACGTGTTTATGGCTCACCTAATCCATGGCGGGTGTCTCTCTCCCTCTTCACATTCTTCTTTCCCTCACATTTCTCCCCTGACTTCCCCAGGCCCAGGAACCCTAAACTTGCCTATGTATCTTCTGCCCAGCTATTGGCTGTGGGGATCTTTATTCACCAATCAGAAATAACTTGGGGGCAAGATCACATAGAGTCACTTGAGTCTATGTGGGGACTCTCCTCTCTGGACCCACTGGATCTTGGGAGCCATATATAGTATTAATGCCAGGGGCAAAAAGAAAAAACAAACAAACAGGCAAATGTTTCAAGGGCTTTCTCAAGGGACTCGGATAGCATAGGAACTCATCAGAGGGAGCCATCTAGGAGGTGACAGGATGGGAGATTCCGCACAGTGGAGGGACAGTGAGTAAAGTAAGAAGAGAGTTTGTAGGCTGAAGAGGTAGCTCAGAGCTTAAGAGCGAGTGCCCGCCCCTAAGAGCGAGTGCCTGCTACTCTTGCTGGCTCAGTAGCATCAGATGCCTGTACTCACTTGCGTAAGTCCACACACAGATCAGCCACGTACACATAATTAAAAATAATAAATAAAAATCTTTTTTTTTTTTAAAGAAAAGTCAGTGTACAGAGTGGGACCCCCCCCCCCCATCATCATCATGCTATGCAAAGACAGTCTGGTCTCTAGTCGAGCTGAGGTGTGGAACCCTGGGACGCGGTGGTGATAATTCACCTACACGGGAAGGAAGGAGTTCCCTCATGGTCCCGGAACTCTGTCTGGCTCCTGTCGAAGTTAAGCCCCCCCTCAGCCCTCCCCACCCCCGCCCAGCCTCCACAGGAGAAGTATGGCTAGCAGTCACATAGGCAAAGTCCCAAGCTTCTGACCTTCAGGCTAAACTCCTCCCCAGTTACCTAGCAACAGTAAAGATAGCAGCATACCATAAGAGGGGCTGGGGGCTGGTGAGATGGCTCAGCGGGTTAGACTGCTCTTCCGAAGGTGAGGAGTTCAACCACATGGTGGCTTACAACCACCCGTAATGAGATCTGACGCCCTCCCCTGGCGTGTCTGAAGTCAGCTACAGCGTACAATAATAATAAACGAATAAACGAATCCTTGGACCGGAGAGACCAACCGGAGAGCGAGAGGGGCTGTCCGGAACAAGCGGATCTGAATGGGGATGGCCGGAGCAAGCGGAGCCGGCCAGCCAGAGCGAGCAGGGTTGACCGGAACAAGGGAAAAAAAAAACCGATGGGCTGTTTGGCCCCTCCTTGCTCTCTTGCTCTTACTCCCCTTACACTCTTTCCTCTCTCTTACTCTCCTCTCCTCTCTCCTCTCACTCTCTTACTCTCTAGCCTTTCTTCTCTCTCTCCTTTCCCCCTTTTCTCCTCTTGGCCATGGCCAGTCTCTCTCTCTCTCTTTCTCTCTCTCTCTCTCTCTGTCTCTCTCTCTCTCCACCTTCTCTCTTTCCCCCTGCCTTTCTACAATAAAGCTCTAAAACCATAGACTGTCTCTGCTCATCAAGGCCTGCTGTGCAGACTCTTGCCTGTGTGGAAACCTCTCTCCCTAAGCCCTCTCTCCCATAACTCTGGTGCACATGGTGTCACCCTGGGGCCCCTTGGTTTTCGGGGCCTGCCCCTTGTCCACGTTCCCCACCCCCACCTTGAGAGTTGGGTCAGTGGCTTAGATGCCCACCTGGAGCCCAGTGGAAAGAGTCTGGTAGCCCTCCTGTGTCTGCCTGCCCAGAGCATAGGAGGAACTCTGGATGGATGCGGGCTATCCTCCCTCTCCCCTTTTCCCCTGCCCCCCTTTAGTTCCAGACTAACTGTAAAGCTGGCAAGAGATTAATAGCTAGGATCTATAAAGAACTGAAAAACGATTATAATGTCCCAAACCAAATTACCTAATCAACAAACAGGAAAATGAACTGAACAGACAATTCTCAAAAGTAAAAACCACATATATCCGGTAAGTATATGACAAAATGTTTAACATCCTTAGCCATCAAAGAAATGGAAATTGAAGTTGCAGCATTAGAATGGTCATTATCAAGAAAGACTACACATACACAAAGACTGGGACATGAGAAAGAGGGAGGGGCCCCTATATGCTGTGGGGGAGGGGAAAACAGCTGCATTGTGGAAGCCAATATGGGACTTATGTGAAAAATTCAAAGTAGATTACCATATGGCTCGAGTATATACCACACCTGGGTATGTGCTGTAAGGCATCTTAGGTATCTGCACAACAATGTTATTGTGATATTATCCACAATAGCATGCAGGCACGCACATACACACACATACATAAACACACACACACACACACACACACACACACACAGAGTGGAATTTTCTTAGGTCATAGAGAATGATGAAACTGGGACTGGAGAGATGGCTCGGTGGGTAAAGGTGTAGTATTAGTTAGGGTTCTTATTGCTGTGATAAAACATTGACCAAAACAGCTTGGGGAAGAAAGAGTTTATTTAGCTAACATATCTGAGATCACAGATCAGTGAAGGGAAGCCAAGGCAGGAACCCAAGGTAGGAACCTGGGCCCTGTAGAAGTCATGGAGAAACCCTGCTTGCTGGCTTGCTGTTCATGGCTTGCCCAGTCTGATTTATTATACTAAACCTCCCAGGACCACTTGCCTAGGGGTGGAACCACACGCACTGGGCTTGGCCATCCCACATCAATCATTAACCAAGAAAATGCCCCACTACCTTGCCTATACACCATCTGATGGAGCTCTTTTCTGAACTGAAGGTCCTCATCCCAGATAACTCTAGCTTGTGTCAAGTTGACAAACAACAACAACAACAACAACAACAACAAACTAGACAAAACAAAAAACAAAGCCAGACAATGACCAGAGGAGGTGCCTAGCGTGCAAGCATCAGCGCCTGAATTTGATCCCCAGCACCCACAGCCAACAGTGGAAGACTGAGGCAGGCAGGTCCTGAGAACCTGAAGGGCAGCCAGCCTACCTGAAGCAGAAGGGTGAGCTTCTCCTTTAGTGCAGGCTCCTGTCCTGAAACAATAATGTGAGAAGCCTACGGAAGAGACACTTGACACCCTGCTGTGGCCTCTGCAGGTATGACAGTGTATATGTATATCACACACACACACACACACACACACACACACACACACACACACACTGTGAAAGAAGAATGTATATTTGGAGTGTTGAGGGGCCAGTGGGTAGGGACAAGGAAGTGGGGGTACGAAGATGAGCTAAGAAGATTCATATGACAATGTCACAAGGAAACCCATGCTTACCATTTTTGTATACCTAAAAACTTAAAAGGCAAAAATGGCAAATGTTTAATGTCATAGATATGTGAAGCAAAAGCAAGGCCCAGTGCTAAGGTTTGTGTGAACTACCTCATTTTATAGATAAGGCAATCGAGCCTTGAAGAGGTTGTCTTAGGGTTTTACTGCTGTGAACAGACACCATGACCAAGGCAACTCTTATAAGGACAACATTTAATTGGGGCTGGCTTACAGGTTCAGAGGTTCAGTCCATTATCATCAAGGTGGAAACATGGCAGTGTCCAGGCAGGCATGGTTCAGGAGGAGTTGAGAGTTCTACATTTTCATCTGAAGGCTGCTAGCAGAATACTGACTTCCAGGCAGCTAGAATGAGGGTCTTAAGCCCACACCCACCATGACATACCTACTCCAATAGAGTCACACCTTCTAATATAGACATTCCCTGGATGGAGCATATACAAACCATCAAAGAGGTTATGTTATGGAGTTTCCTAAGACTGTCCATCTGACACTTGAAAATCTGAGTTTCATCCAAGGTATTCAGATGTCAGAACTGTTTCCAGTGGCTGTAGTGTTATCTCAGGTCCATTGAGCCACACCTCTGGTGTGGGGCCAGTAATACATTCCAATGTATTCTCAGTTGGAGATAATGTATAGAGAAGTTTCATAACTGTGACTAACACTTTTCTTCTCTCGACATAAACTGGCTGCTGTCAACTCCAGGAACTTAAAGAGAACATGCTTGTAAAACAGCAATTTCTTACAACACAGGTTGCCATAAACAGCATTATGTACCAAGTATTCTTAGCAGGGGCCGACAAACAAAATGAAACAAATTTTCTCTCTCTCTTTCACTCTCTCTTTCACACACACACACACACACACACACACACACACACACACACTCATGCACACACACTCATGCACACACACTCTACAACAGGCCAACCAAAAGAGCCAATCCCTGGTCCAGCAAAGCCTGTAGTTTTGCCTGTTGCCTGGTCATGCAGGAGACAGGGAACATGGTCAGTAGGGGATACTGCCAGCAGAACACAGGGACACACTGCGGGATTATTGACTTGCTTTTTTCTAGTAAGTTGTGGTTGAAAAATATAGTTGCAAAACATATGTAATTTTAAGTGAAGCTTGAGTCTTGCTTTGGCTCCTCCTCTTCCTCTTCCTCTTCTCGTTCCCTTTTCTTCCTCCTCCTCCTCCTCCCTGTTTGTTTTTTTTTTTTTTTTTTTTTAAGATTAAACATTTAAAAAAAACTCTGTGACTATTTATGTGTCTGTGTGTGCGTCCAGGCATGTGTAAGCATAGCACCCAGAGAATTCAAAAGAGGGTACCAGACCTCTTGGTGCCGCAAACTGAGCCTACGTCATCTGGAAGAGCAGCCCGTGTGTCTAACTGCTGAGCCATCTCTCCCAGCCCGATCCCCTAGTTTTCAAGTCGGGGCTTCAAATTCAAAACAACTCTCCTGCCTCAGTCTCCCAAGAGGGTGTTGGGAATCAATTCTGGATTCTCTTCAAGAGCAGCCAGGGCTCTTAAGTCCTGAATGGTTTCTCCAGCCTCTCTTTGAATAAATTCACTAGGGTTGTTACTTAAATAGCAGTTGTGGGACTCAAGTTATAGGATTTAGGGAGCGCTGTGTTCTGGTTGTCCTCACAGGCAAACATATCTCCCCCTTTTCTAATATATACCCAGATTTGCACACAAATATTCACACTTCTTTATTTCATTCAGCCTCAGTGGTAGGGTATGTAGCTTAGACCCAATTTCTTAGCCTTGGATTTTAACTACAATTTCTAGTGTCAGATGGATCCTGGGCAGGAAGAAGGTTTTCTGGAGGTATCTAGAGGAAAAACAAACCCCTTGTTGGTCTGAAAAAAACAGTAGGAAGCCATCTGAAGGTACGTCTTTGGATCAGAGACATGGTAGCCAGAATATAAGATGCCATCCTGGTTCCCAGGGCCTAGTGCAACCTATGCTGAATCAGGGCCAATATATATGGAAACTAGTGTAATAGTCCATGATTCGCTGAAGAATGACACCCTGGGCTCAAATAGCATGTAAATAAAATGAGTGTTTTATTCTGCATAAGTCCAGCATGTTGGGGTCTCCCCATTACCAAGATAGAGAGACAACCAAGTGAGCTCTTAGGCCTGATTTGAAGCACATTAGGGAATTCTGGGGTCAGTGACCTCTATGTTAATCTGTTAGGTCCATCTCTACAGATGTTCCATTACCAGGGTGTGGGGCTGGAAACTTGCTGGGGAGGTTCAGAAGCTGCTGATGACCCACTGTCCTTGCCTCAGTCCAGGTGGCAGAGCAGCTTCCGAGGCCCAGACTTGCCTGGACATACCTGGAAACAGAGATTTAGGTCTAGTCTCCAATTTGAAGCCTGTCATGGAATCAGCCTAGCCTTTTCCCTAGGATACTGTAGGAGTAGTCATGTGTGACTTTGTTCTTAAAGACAGAGCTTCATTATGTAGCTCAGGCTGGCCTTAGTTCACAATGAGCCTAAGCTAATGGTGCTGTTCCTGGATTAGAGGTGTGCACCACCATACTCTACCGTGGTGTATGACTTTAACAGTTTTTAGTCTTTACATTTATTTCCAGCGTGGTGGGAGGATATGAGAGCACACTCTGTGCATACGTGGAGACCAGAGGACCTTGAGGGAGTTGGTTTTTCTTCTTCCAATGTATGGGTCCCGGGAATTGAACGCCAGGCTTGGCAGCATGCGCCTTCAGCCATTAAGCCATCTGAAGTACTGATGTGTTACTTTTGTGACTAATAGATATTGCAGCTTCTTCCTTATATTCCTGCTCTGGAGAAAGCCAGATGTTATGTCATGGAGACCCTCGACACACCAGGAGGTCCACGTAGGCAGGTGCCAACTTCCCAGCGTCTAGCACGTGAGCCTCATTTGGAGGATGACCTACTAGGTCTGTGACAGTCTTCAGACGTCTGCTGTTTTGATTGACATGTGGTTGCAACCTTATGAGAAATGATCTCAGCAGAATCCCACAACCAAATCCTAGGGGGATTCCATATCCATAGCAACCAAGTTGACAGACAACTGTGTGGCTTTAAGGGACTGGCTTGGGTGTGGTATTTTTTTTGTGTGTGAAGAAATAAATAACAATAGCAACAGAGGGACAGAATTGGAGCCTAGAGAGCTGGCAGAAGACATCTCGTGACCATGGGAGGGAAAGGGATTGGGATGAAACTCCATCTTGTAAGGTAAACAGAGAGACTGATTCTTCATTTCTCTTCCATGGAATCAATCCCATTTTGGTGCCTTACAGGTCAAAGGTAACTGTAAAGTTTAATTTGGACTTGTGTGATTTTTGTCTAGGTTGGAGTAGGACATTTGACAATTCTGATGGTCTTAATAGACAACAGTTTGCATTACAAGAACAATCACAAGTGCACTGGGTGGAAGGGTGATCCTCTGTACTGAATTTATACTTCATACAGGTAAGCTATTACATCACCTTACCAGGGAAGCTGTTGATTACCACAAATGGAGTGACTTAATACAACAGGGTTTTGTACTCAAATTCTGGAAGCCAGAAGCCCAAAGTCAGGTCACTGGTAAGTGTGGGTCCTAATGGACATACCGACGAGTCTGTTCCTTGCTTGCTTTCTAGCTTCTAGTGGTGACCAGTGCCCTTGATATTCCCTAGTGTATGTGTGCACACCCAAGGCTTCTGTCTCTTTCCTTCTGTGTTTCCATACAGCCTTCTTTTTTTTTTTTTGAATTTATTTATTTATTATTAGATAATTTCTTCATTTACATTTCAAGTGTTATCCCATAAGTCCCCTCTACCCTTTCCCCGCCCTGCTCCCCTACCCACCCACTCCCAATACTTGGCCCTGGCATTTCCCTGTACTGGGGCATATAAACATTGCTAGACCAAGAGCCTTTCTTCCCTAATAATGGCCAACTAGGCCATCTTCTAATACATATGCAGCTAGAGACATGAGCTCTGGGGGTTCTGATTATTTCATATTGTTGTTCCATCCATAGGGTTGCAGACCCCTACAGCTCTTGGGTACTCTCTCTAGCTCCTACATTGGGGACCCTGTGTTCTGCCCTATAGATGATTGTGAGCATCCACTTCTGCATTTGTCAGGAACTGTCAAAGCCTCCCAGGAGACAGCTATATCAGGGTCCTTTCAGCAATGTCCTGCTGGCGTATGCAGTAGTGTCTGTATTTGGTGGCTGATTATGTGGTGGACCACCCGGGTGGGGCACTCTGTGGATGCTCCATCCTTTCATTTTAGCTCCAAACTTTGTCTCTGCACCTCCTTCCATGTATATTTTAATCCCTATTCTAGGGAGGAATGAAGTATCCACGTGTTGGTCTTTCTTGATTTTCTTCCATACAGCCTTCATATAGGGGTGTCAGTCCCTTGGCAGAAGAAGTACTGACACTTGTGTGGTATGACGTCATCTTCACTAATTGCACACCTGCAGGCTCCGTTTCTACCTAAGGTCACATTCCAGAGTCTGAGTGCACATGCCTTTTGAGGGGCACTTTCAACCTGGAGCAGTCACGTTTTTTACTCAACAGACACTTCTGAAGGTAAAAACCCTCTGGTAATTAGGCAGTGATGAGTAAGACAGATGTGATTCATGCCGCACGTGGGGGGGGGGGGTTTGCAGTCTGCGCCGTCTACATGAATGGTACATGTTAAGCAAAGTTGCACATGTAGTAAAAATAGCAGAGGAAGCAGCAGAGGTGATGATCTCACATGAGAGGAGATGCACACAGTCTGTGGTGGAGGAGAGCACTGTAGATGGGAGAGTTAAGCTATATCATGAGTGTCAGCAGGTGATGAATACAGAGGCCAGAAGACGCAAACAGACTTTCCCTGCACATAGCTTCTCTGCAATAGTCCAGCATGCTGAACACTGGCAGCCTCCATCCTGGGACCCCAGTTGATCTAAAACGAATCCCCACTCTTCCCATCAATTACCTGTAGGGCCATTCTGTGGGGTCTGGATGACCTACTACAGCCATACTTTGAGTTCTGAATGAGTGGGGGTTTCTTTTTTTTTTTTTAAAGATTTATTTTATTTATTATATGGGGTTTCTTAAATATTTAGTTACCCCCAGTAAAAGGATAAATAGCAGGCAGAGAGTAGATAGCCAAAAGCTCTCAAATCCGGCACTTAAAACACCCACCAGCAACGGACTGGGGAAGTGAGACAGTAGCTTGAGGAGTCTTCTCTTCGTGGCCTGAACTTCTCACAGCTGAACGTTCCGTACCTTCTCCCCACTGCGGGCGGCTTCATATCACGGGGTGAATGATGGCAACATCTGCTTGAAGTGGTTCACCTTCTAACTGTCCTTACGGAGACACCTCTACTCATTGGCTGTTCTTTTCTCTTCCCTCTCCGGAACAGAGATGGGGGCTAGCCGGCTCCTTATCTTGTGTAGCACTTTGGGAGAATACCTTTGGGTCTGAAAAGCAGCAGTGGGCATAAATCCTTCTCCAGCGCAGCTTCTCAGCGAGTTCGACCAAGCTCTTTATTAACATAACAAACAGAGGAGACAACAGCCCTCTACCCCCCACCACCGCACCTCCCCCTCCTACAGAGTGGGGTAACTCTGTCGGGCTGAGCCTCAGGACCTATTTGAACCCACGAGGCCCCTTTTCATCCTTGAGCTGAGTCAAGAAATAAAACAAGTAGCTCGGGTCTGGCTTAGCTTTTTCTCCTCCCACAGGGAGCTCTCCCCAACTTCTCTCTGTCTCTAGCTCAGGTCTATTTTCTGCCGCAATGCAGACCCAGTGTTTAGCACTGTGGTTGTCAACGGCTTTTCCACTGCATTTCAGGAGGCCCGGTTTTCTCCCCAAACCAGCCAGAGAGCGCGTGGCCCACATTCAGGTTTCCCACGAGGCAAAGGCAGAGAGTCCTGTTTCATGGCTCGTCTTCATCAGCCATGAAGAAGCGATACAAAGTGCATTTTCTTTTTAATTGACTTGTAGTAATTGTGCATATTTACAGAACACGGCCTGTCATTTCAATATGCCATGTGCAGTGATCAGATCAAGGTAATTGGCATATCTATCACCGCAGACATATATCAGTTCTTTGTGTTGGGAACATTCAAGATCTGGCAAAGGCAGTTCTTCAAAACAGTGTCTTTCCTTCTGTTAAAAGAGAAAGGAGACAGATAGTCCATAATAGCATTTGAAATATCACAACTGAAAAAAAAATATTGTAAGAAGATTTGCGCTCACTCTCAGGAAAAAGGCTGGTTCCTTGGCAGTGTGGGTAAAATACATAGTTTAAGTGATTTGATGGGAGATTTATTTTTGAGTTTTGGGGCATCTTGGAGACATCAGACAGTCCACAGCTGCCTCCCCCTTCCTGGAATGGTTATTATATTTATTTTATTTTTATTTAAAAATTATTATGATCTTATGAGACAGGGTTGCATGGATCCCAGGCTAGCCTTCAACTTACTATGTAGCCGAGGCTATCCTTAGACTCCCAGTCCTCCCGAGGGTAGGGATTACAGCTATTACATCACCCTCTGTTCCTTCTACTTATTTAAATGACGGAGTCCCTCCACCTGCCTTGTCCTGAGTCACCACACTGCCTAGCTGGGTTCGGTCCCTCAGTCCCTCAGTATCTCTCCTCTGTGGCCACCAAATGAGAATTCAGTGGCCCAGGTCTCAGACAGACACAGGTTCTCTAGAATCAGAACTAGGGTCCTGGCCCCTACTCCCAAGTTCTGTCTTATGAGTCTTTCCCCAAAGGTTATGCATGTCTTAATCACATAGAAAAGAAAAAAAAAATTAAAGCCATTTTCATTCGTTGTCTCCAGACTAAAAATAGGGTGACAGAGGGATCGTGGGATAAGCAGCCCGAGCTCGGAAGAGTCGGTTGCCACAGTAACCAATGAGCCTTTTCACTGCATTTGCCTTGACTGTGTGATTTCTGCGAGTTTTTTTCCTCCTTTCCTTCTCTCATGCGTGGGGTGGGGGTAGGTGGTGGGGGCACTTTTAGATTATATAATATAGAGAGCCAGATTTCTTACTTCTGGCATCAAACTGTCTTCATGGACTTGTTACCTGTGCTGCCCCTCCCCCACTAACAGCCCAGGGCTAGTTAGTTGATTTGGCTGGGATCAAAGGATTATGACCACACCCATCTTGACTTACATAAGTATCTCTTTTTTTGAACCACATCCCCATTTTTATTTTTTTCTTACACTTAATTTTTAAAGTTGGCATATGAAGTGGTGACTTTCACAATGGCGTTTTTTTTTTTTTCAGAAGCGCTCATTGTTATGCTCTGTTTTAATTCGTCCCTTCCTCTACTGTCCCCTGTAACGTTCCCCAAATCTTTTCTGTTCTCTGGTCATCCACATTCCATTACTATTTCTCTCCTGCCTCCCTTCAGATCTCTTCCTTGCCTCTCATGACCTCCTCTGTAGTTTCATGACACACACACACATGCACACATGTGCACAAATGCATGCACACACATATGCACACATGCATACACATCTGCAGCCCGCTCCATGCAGGTCCACACAGGATCACACATAGAGCCAGCCAAACTACTCTAAGATGGGGGTGGGCTGGTTCTGAGATGGTCGCCTCAGTTTCCACCCTCTCCCAGACTGCAGCTACCCGACTCTGACATAAGCCCTTATAGTAGCCCCAGGATTCCCCGCCATGACTGAAACCGGTTGGTGTTTGAATTTTGCACTAGCCACCACCTTGAGTGAAAATTGCTTAATACTTTTAATAGCTTGCAGTAGGGCCAGAAGAGAGAGAGAGAGAGAGAGAGAGAGAGACAGGGTAGAAAGCAATCAGTATGGTTGCTGGGATGTATTAGACACTTCATAAGTCTTAATTTTCTCCCCACTTTTCTTTCCTGTCACTTCCTCTTGTCTGTTTGGCTGCTGCAGGCTATCTCGAGGTAGACAGTAATTTTAAAATGCCGCGTATATTGTAGGGGCCACCCTCTCAGGCCTCCACACTTACGCAGTGGGAAGCACCCTCTTCTGTCTCTCTTTTGATCCCATTTTTTTTTTTTTTTGGTTTTTCGAGACAGGGCTCCTCATCCTCTCTGATGGCTACCTGTGGCCTCACGATGGCACACACTCTCTGGCCCTGGCCACTTTTCATCTGAATCCTTCTCTATTCTCTTCATGAAGAAGCTCAGTAGGTTCCAGGACGGCATATCAGATTAAACTCAACATGTAAAAATGTGTTCAAGGGATCCAAATAAGTTAAAGCGAGCGTGATAAGCTCCAGTCTTGATCTTTCATTGCTTATTAGGGCGAGGAAGTGTGAATGGAGAAGCTGAAGAGGAGTGTGTTAGTATATTAGTGGAGGTACTAACTTACACCTGCAGTGAGGGAAATCCAGCCCGAGCCCACCTAAGCAAAGCAAAGCAAAGCAAAGCAAAGCAAAGCAAAGCAAAGCAAAGCAAAGCAAAGCAAAGCAAAGCAAAACCCCAACAAGGGAGGGGTGAGGAGAGGCTGAGTTTGAATCCCCAGAACACACACAAGAGCCTGATGCACAGAGGAAGAACTTGTAATCCAGTGCCCCTAAAAGGAGATAGGAAGCAGGGACAGGAGACTCCAGAAGTGCATGGGCCAGCCAGTCCGCTGTATGCAGCAGAAAACCCACAAAGATACCTGCCTCAAACAAGGTGGAAGATGAAGGCTGACGTTTCCTTTGTCCTCTGACATCCATACATGTACAGTGCCTCCCTCCCACGTGCCTGCATTCACACAAGGTCCAGGTGAGAGGAGAAAGGTCTAGGTCCTGGTCTCAGTCCCTATCTCGGTCTCTGTTCCAGACCCAGTGGGGTCTCTCTGGGGGTTAATGGTGATGGCCCCAAAGAAAGACCCCTGGGCCTGGGGTCTGTCAAAGCAGGAACTCAACTTTATGGCATCAGCCTCTTGCTTAATAAAGTTTGGAACATAGGGAGAGGGATTTTTGGTGGGGTAAGATGACGTAGGAGGCGGGGAAGGGTGACAGAGGGTATGGAGTGACTGACTGGGCCAATGGCAAAGCTCTACATCAGCAACGGCAGGGCAGAGGCAGGGCCACACAGGACTTGCTGAGTCACCCCAATACAGAACTGACTGAGATAGGTCTGAAAACTCAAAACTATCCAGGCTAGGGTTTGTCCTCAAGGCCCAAACCAAAACGAGGCCCAACACATATGAATGTGCACACACAGAGGCACACAAACATGCTCGAACACATGCACACATGACGCACAGGAGTGGAAGGCCAAGAAAACCAACCTCAGAGACTCCCTGGCTTTAGGACTTCTGTGTATTAGTTCTTTTCTGAGTGGCCTTGTCCTTGTTCACCCAGTGGCTTGCTTGAGTTTGTACTGTGGCCTCTGAGTGACCTCTTAAGACCCAAGGACAGATAAGAGCAGAGGAGACTGCTCAGTGGGTAAAAGCACAGGTCAGATGTGGTCATTTTGGAGAGAAGAATGGAGTTGGCCGAGTGACCTTTGAGATGAATAGTCACCGTAATGACTTGACTCAAAGCAGGGTGAGTCAGTTTCTCAAAAACTCCCAGAATTCTCCCCACAAGCTTCAATCATGGGCCCTTTTCTAACAGCATTAGCTGGTATTAATCTTGTGCTCTCCTAGGGACATCTGGGCTGTACACGTGTGTGTTCCCGGAACAAACAAATCACCAACAATGTAAACACGTTACTCAGAACATGTACCTGGAGATTCCTTCCTATAGTACGGAGTATACATGTGTCTTCATACCGGAGACTGTTACAGTGCCTCACCCACCTCTCCATACCCTATCAAAGATGTGGACTGCTGGTGGAGCAGACAAATAACAGAGGGTCACTGGGATAAAATACCAGGACCAAAGCCAACTTATGGAAGAAGGATTTTACATTGGATTCTGGTTCCAGGGGGATGAAAGCCCCCCATGCTAGGGAAGTGTCAGGAGAGGGAAGCTAAGAGCCCACATCCCCAGTGCAAGCGAGAGGCAGAGAGAGTAATCCGGAAACAGTGTGAGACAGTACGCTGTCAAAGCCCACCTCCACTGACACACTTCCTCCAGCAAGGTTGCACTACCCAAACCTCCCTAAACAGTGCCATAGACTGGGGCGCTGAGTGTTCAGATCCCCAAGCCTGCAGGAAACATCTCCCATTCAAACTACCACAAATAAAATCAGTTAAAAAACAAAAACCAACCAACCAACCAACCAACCAACCAACCAACCAACCAACCAACCAAAAAAACCCAAAAACCTTCCTAGACACTCAGGCAGGAGAGAGGCATACACAGGTCAGTGTATGTCAAGGGTTGATTTTCTCTGAGGAAGGAGGCATGGTTTTAACCCTCAGGGAGCACTGAATTCCATGCAACAAGACAGATGAGGTCTCAGGTACAAAAGTATAGCCAGAATTGAGGCAGTACTGAGGATGAAAAATGACATTGTAGCAGCAGTCTCCCTGAGGATGTAAAGGCTGTTAATGGTTGCTGGAGGTGGGGCAGTGAGGGGTGCGGGGGGGGGGGGAGGCAAGTCCTTTGGCTGTGCAGCCTCTGAGAGTAGCCCTGTGTCCTGTGAACAACCCATCACCCATTCGCCTGTATGTAAAGTGAATTACACTCAGTGGTTCATAGATAAGCTTCCATAGTAGACGGAAGGCTGGTTGGGTAGTTGTGAGAGGGGACAGGTGACAGTAATGGAGAGGGTGAATATGGTCAAAATATGTTACATGTACATGTATGAAAGTATCACCACTCACGAAATATGATTAGTATGCACTAATAAAGGTTGCATGCCTGCCAGTCTGAGGGAAGAAATTCTTCAATTGACATTTCTTCTGCCTATGTGACTCTAGTTTGTGTTAGGTTGACAAAACATAGCTGAACATCATGGGTGTATCTGAGCCTGGGCTTATGCACACAGGAGCATTGTCCTTGTAGGCAGGAAGAGGGCATCAGATCCCTAGAGCTGGAGCTACAGGGAGCTCACATGGGTGATAAGACCTGAACTCGTTAAGAGCGATACCTAGTTTTAACCATGCAGCCATCTCCAGCCCATGGTTTTTTTCTTTTCTTTTTTTTTTTTTTCGTTATGTTAACACGCAGTGCACACATATTTGATTGCAGATCATCCTTGTTGTCCTTACAGTCTCCTGAGGTGGGTTCACCATCTGTAGGTCATCCTGGTTGTCCTCTTACCAGCCTCCTGAGGTGGGCTCACCATCTGTAGGTCATCCTGGTTGTCCTCTTATCAGTCTCCTAAGGTGGGCTCACCATCTGTAGGTCATCCTGGTTGTCCTCTTACCAGTCTCCTGAGGTGGGTTTACCATCTGTAGATCATCCTGGTTGTCCTCTTACCAGCCTCCTGAGGTGGGTTCACCATCTGTAGGTCATCCTGGTTGTCCTCTTACCAGCCTCCTGAGGTGGGTTCACCATCTGTAGGTCATCCTGGTTGTCCTCTTACCAGCCTCCTGAGGTGGGTTCACCATCTGTAGATCATCCTGGTTGTCCTCTTACCAGTCTCCTGAGGTGAGTTCACTATCTGTAGGTCATCCTGGTTGTCCTCTTACCAGCCTCCTGAGGTGAGTTCACTATCTGTAGGTCATCCTGGTTGTCCTTTTACCAGCCTCCTGAGGTGGGCTCACCATCTGTAGATCATCCTGGTTGTCCTCTTACCAGCCTCCTGAGGTGGGTTCACCATCTGTAGAACATCCTGGTTGTCCTCTTACCAGCCTCCTGAGGTGGGTTCACTATCTGTAGGTCATTCTGGTTGTCCTCTTACTAGCCTCCTGATGTGGGTTCACCATCTGTAGATCATCCTGGTTGTCCTTTTACCAACATCCTGAGGTGGGCTCACCATCTGTAGGTCATCCTGGTTGTCCTTTTACCAGCCTCCTGTGGCTCACCATCTGTAGATCATCTTGGTTGTCCTTTTACCAGCCTCCTGAGGTGGGCTCACCATCTGTAGATCATCCTGGTTGTCCTCTTACCAGCCTCTTGAGGTGGGTTCACCATCTGTAGATCATCCTGGTTGTCCTCTTACCAGCCTCTTGAGGTGGGTTCACCATCTGGAGATCATCCTGATTGCCCTTTTTGTTGCTGTGCTAAAAATAAAGTTAAGTATGTCTTAGTTGGGGTTTCCATTGCTATGAAGAGACACCATGTCCAGGGAAATTCTTATAAAGGCAAATAATTAATTGGAGTTGGCTTACAGTTCAGAGGTTTAGTCCATTATTATCCTAGTAGGAAGCATGGCAGCCAGCGTGCAGGCAGACATGGTACTGGAGAAGGAGCTGAGAGTTTTGCATCTTGATTTGAAGGCAACCAGGGGAGACTGGCATCTGCAGACGGGTAAGATGAAGCTCTCTTCTGCAATGGCTGGGGCCTGAGCACAGGAGGAGACCTCCAAAGCCCATCCCCACAGTGACACAATTCTTCTAACAAGGCCACACCTCCTGACAGTACCACTCCTTATGGGCCAAGCATATTCAAACCACCACAAGGTAGAAAGGGTATCCTCTGACTCATAATTCTGGAGAGTCCGTCTCATTGGGGAAGACATGGCATCAGGAAGAGGAAGGTCACAGTGTCTGTCAGGAGACAGAGAGTGACAGGTGGTGATATTCACCTCACTTTCTTCTTACTAATTTTAGGACACCAGCCTATTTATTGGTACTTAGTGAAGGTGGCTCTTCTCACCTGAATTAAGCTCATCTCGATCTCACAGACATGCTCAGGGGCTAGTCTCCTAGGAGACGCTAGAGCAGTGGTTCTCAGTCTTTCTAATGCTGTGACCTTTCACACGCTTCTGCATGTTGTAGTGACCCTCGACCATGATATTATTTTGCTGCTACTCATCACTGTAATTTTTTTATCTTGTCTGTGACATCTAGGAAAGGGTTATTTGACTCCAGAGGGGTCGACACCCACAGGTTGAGAAACACTGTTCTAGAGCATGTCATGTTGACAATATTGAGCGCAATACAGGGATGAATAAAATCCAGGTTTCAAAAGCCGTTATTCTATGGACAGTTGCTCTTTCAACATTTGAGCTACTGTGAATGAACTACAGGAAATGTTTACACAGACTTCCTGTTTGATTAGACGGCCGTACCTTCCTCGAATGTTTAATTTCTGGAAACTCTGGGTTGTTCTAGACACTGGTCCTTTGTTGGCAGTGGAGTGTATGAGTATCTTCTTTCAGGCTCTCAATCGCTCAAAGAGCAAACATTTTCATTTTAATGAATTCAAATCTATCATCCCCCTATTAAGTATTGTCTTTTGATGTTAAGTATAAACAGTATTTACCTGGTTTTAGAATCTTAGTACTTCCCGTTCCCCCTAAACTTCGTATGGTGCTGTGGTTCACATTTAAAGTCTGTTTTGTTTTGATATTGAGTCAGGGTCTCACTCTACAGCTCTCACTGACTTAGAACTTGCTGTGTAGACCAGACTGGACTTGAACTTGGAGACCAGTCTGTGTCTGCCTCCCAAGTGATGGAGTTACAGGTGCACACTACCACACTTAGTCAGTATTTAAGTCTGTTGTCTTTTCTTTTTCTTCTTCTTTTGCCTGACAGGTGAGGTTTAATTCATGGCTTACAGATATTGTGCATTGCTTATGGATATGTAAATGTTATGCTACTTTTTTGGTGATGTCTCCTTCCTTCATCCAGTTGATCTTGCACAGCATGAGAAAGTTGTTGGGTGGGGCTGATTGTTGTGTTCTTTATCTTGTCCCTCTGGCATGTGCGTCTACCTCTTTGTCAATACCACACCCTTCATATCACTGCAAATATGTATGTATATGTATATGTATATGTGTTATTACACCCTTCATATCACTGCTCATATGTGTGTATATGTGTATGTGTTATTACACCCTTCATATCACTGCACATATGTGTGTATATGTGTATGTGTTATTACACCTTTCATATCACTGCACATATGTGTGTATATGTGTATGTGTTATTACACCCTTCATATCACTGCACATATGTGCATATATGTGTATGTGTTATTACACCCTTCATATCACTGCACATATGTGCATATATGTGTATGTATTATTACACCCTTCATATCACTGCATATATGTGTGTATATGTGTATGTGTTATTATACCCTTCATATCTCTGCATATATGTATGTATATGTGTTATTACACCCTTCATATCACTGCACATATGTGTGTATATGTGTATGTATTATTACACCCTTCATATCAGTGCACATATGTGTATATATGTGTATGTGTTATTACGCTGAACAGTGAGAGGACTCTTCCCATTTCATTTTTCCTCTTGAGAATAGTGATCAATTCTAGTTTCTCAGCTTTTCTACAGTTATAGTTTATTAGAGAAATCTTACCTGCAGCTACAACATGTCCTGCTGAGATTTTGAGAGAAATAGCATTAAGCTTGAATTCTAATGGAGGGAAACAGAGAAATCGTGTCGTTGCCATATTCAGTTGTCCTGTGAGGAGCACACCATGTCTCTCACTTTCTTAGTCTTTGATTTCATTCATCCAGTTTTCTAAGTTTTAGCCAACAAGTTCTTATGTATCCTTTGTGAGACTCACACTGAAATAGTTTAAGTTTTAGCAATGGTAACTGATATTTTAATCTCAGTTTTGACGTCCTTGTCTTCATTGTTATTCCTCATAATTGAATTTTGTGTATCTATCTTGTATCCTATTTACTTCTCTGGACACACTCATTAATTCTGGATGAAGCTTTGTAAAGTTGCTTGGTATTTTTCATGACCATAATGACATATTTGTATTTATTTGTTCTGGCCTTACTTGAACTGACTAGAGACTCGAGCATTATGTCAAAGAGCGAAAGAATAGTCAGCCTTGGGTTGCTCTTGACCTCGAGCATAAATCATTGTGTTTCACTAGAAAACATGTTATTTGAAGCTGTTCTTGCAATTGGTCCCTTTCGAGTTGAAGATCACCACTAATTTTATTTTTTTTTAATCATGAATGGGTATTGAATCTTGTGATTTTTTTTCTTCATCCCTTGTATACCATATAGCTTTTCTTCAGTAGCTTAATTAATGGATTATGCTGGCTCTCTTTTCAAATGTTGCATTTATCTTGCAACTCTGGGATCAATTCCCTATGGTAACTACAATTACTGCTCTCATCACTGCGGTCAAATAACAGAAAGGAGCAAACCAAGGGGAGGGAAGGGTTGAGGGGAAACAAGTCTGTCATGGCCAGCAAAGGATGGTGTGGCTCTGGGCTGTGGCCAAGGCAGCTTCTTGAATCTGGGCCAGTATGGAAGCAGAGGAAAGTCAAGAAGCAGCCAGCCCTATGGTGGTCCACTTTGTCCTGGTAGGCACCTGTTCCTAAAGGTTTCACAACCTTCTCAAACAGCACCCCCAGTTGGACACCAAGTCTTCAAGCACCTTAGGAGGACATTTGATATACAACCTGAAGCATATCATGGTGTTTGGCTCTGTCACACAGTGCTTGGCTTCACAGGTCTATTTGACTCATTTGTCTGCTTTTATTAGGGACATTGGTCTTAAATTTGCCCTTTTCCCCCCTCAAAATGTCTTTCCTTCTTTTTCTTCCATTTTTTCTTTTTTTTTTTTTTTTTTAGCTTTTTTCCATTTGTATGTGTGTGCGTGTGTGTGCTTGGTTTTTCAAGGCAGGGTTTACCTATCTGTTCTGGAACTCACTCTCCAGACCAGGCTGGCCTAGAACTCAGAGATCCACCTGCCTCCACCTCCCAAGGGCTGGGCTCAAAGGCAAGCGGCACCACTGCCTGGCTTTCCTTTTTGGTTTTGTTATTAGATAAACACCAGCTTTATAAAATGAACTGGGGAACAGTCTCTCCTTTGTGTTGGGAAAGGGACTGTATGAGATCGGCATCAGTTTAAAAAAATGATTAGCATGATTGTTTTTGTTTGGTTGTTTGAGACAGGGTCTCGTGTAGTCCGTGCTGACCTCAGCCTTACTATATAAGAGGACCGTGGCCTTGAACTCCAGATCTAACTGCCTCTTTCTCCCAAGTGCTAGAAATACAGGTGCTCACCCATCAGTCCTTGCTTTCATTGGCAGAATTTTCTAACCAGATTTGGAGATTTCTTTTTGGGGTATGTGTGAGTTTTAAGTCACATGCCATAATTTTCTTAATGGTTATATGCCAACCCACATTATTCATTTTATCTTGAGAGAGTATTGTAATTTTTGAGTTATTTTCTTTCTCAAGTAGTGGTGCATTGCCCTTGATACAGTGGTTCTCACCCTGTGGGTCTCAACCCCATTGGGGGATCAAATAATCCTTTCACAGGGGTAGCCTAAGGCCATCGGAAAACACAGGCATTTATATTACAGTTCATAATAGTAGCAGAATTACAGTTATGAAGTAGCAATGAAAATGATTTTATGGTTGGGGGTCATCACACATGGGGAACTGTATTAAAGGGTCACAGCATTATGAAGGTTGACCATAAGTATTTTATGGTCACCACACATGGGGAACTGTATTAAAGGGTCATAGCTTTAGGAAGGATGAGCATAATGGTACTTCCCTGTCCCCTCCAGCAGTTAATAATGACACAGGAACTTACTACTATCTATTAAAGATTAGGCACATAGATGGGCAGATTCTCAGCTACCTCATCTAAGTTGTCCTGACTAGTCTAACCTATGTCCCCCCACATGGTTAGTTCTTTAACATTCTCTTAACACCAATACAAGTGTTCCTCTACATATCCCACTGGTGAATCCCCCATTTCCCTTTTCTCCCAGAGAGCCTCTCTCTGCAAGGAAGTTCCACCTTCACCTTCCTGTCCAGCCATTGGCTGTCAGATTTCTATTAAGCCAAATCAGCAAGTGAGTAAGGTGAATGTTTACAAAATAGAAAGCCTGGTGAAGGGCCTAGCTCTTGGCCAGTGCAGAATTAACAATTGAATATACAGAGCCACACTTTCATGCAGTGTCCAAGAGATAACCCCAGTACTTGAGAGCCACTGCTTAAAGTGTCAATTTGTGATTAATCTTGTCTTCGGCACTCCATTACTCTCCCCTTGGTGTATATGGACCTTCCCATAGTAATGCCTCATTTCTGATACTTCTTTATGTCTTTTCCTTTTTCTCCCCTCTGATAACAGAGATTCATACATTTCATTTTTGAATTCCTCAAAGACTCAAATGTGTTGACATTGATTTTTCTTTACTGATTTTCTGTTTCACCTATTTCTCCTTTTACCTTTACTATTTCTGTTTTTCTTCTTGTCTTGAATCAAATGCTCTTTATTTTCCAGGTTTCTTTTAAAAGACTTATTTGCCTATTTTGTGTATGGCTATTTTGTCTGTGGCTAGGTACGTGTGGCACCAGTGTGAAGTACCTGTGAAGGCCAGCAGGGGGCGGCAGGGTTCCCTGGAACTTGTACGTGTGTTTCCTTTGCAAGAGTACTTGGCACCTTCCTTGCTGAGCTGTCTCTCTCCAGCACTGGTCCAGGTTCTTTAAGTGAGACTGGATTACTGATTTGGGACTTGCGGATTTTCTAGCATATGCAGCTCTGCTATCAATGTCTTCCTCAGTGTCGTTTTCTCTGTGTCCCACAAAATTTGGAGTTTTATTTTATTTCCATTCAGCTCAATATATCCTTCCCTTTTTAACTTTTTTTTTGTTGTTGTTGTTTTGTTTTGTTTTAGAGACAGGGTTTCTCTGTATAGCCCTGGCTGTCCTAGAACTCACTTTGTAGACCAGGCTGGCCTCAAACTCAGAAATCCACCTGCCTCTGTCTCCTGAGTGCTGGGATTAAAGGCGTGTGCCACCATGCCTGGGATTTTGTATTTATGAGGTACAGCATGATGCTTTAAATTCATATATGTTGGATAATGATCAATTCAGGTGTGGAACACCCATCGCTTGTAACTTTATTTTTCCTTTGTGGTGAGCAGGCAAAGAGTCCTTTTCTTTTAGATGTATAACTAATTATTGTTAATTATCATCATCCTGCTATGTCCTGAGAGCAACGACTGACTGACGCTTGTCCAGCACACACATGAGCATAACGGAGGCCAGCGAGGTAAACATCTTATCTCGTCCTTAACACTTTTAAAACACCTTTAAAACTTTTCTTTCTTTCTTTTGCCATTTACTTAATTCTTGTTATTGTATGTGTATGGTTGCTTTGTCTGCATTTATATCTGGGCTCCATGTCTGGCAGTGCCCATGGAGATGAGAAGATGCCAGGTTCCCTGGAATTGGAGTTTCAGGTAGTGTGAGAGCTACCACGTGGGTGCTGGGAACCAAACCCAGCTTCTTTGGAAGAACGACAGCTGCTCTTTATAACTGAGCCATCTCTTTAGCTCTTCATGCTAATTTTTTGATATAAAGTTTCTTGATGAATGCAGAGCTTGCCGACTGGTTTAGACTGGATCAACAAGCCCCCGGGCTCCTTCTCTTTCTGCTTCTTCCATGCTGGGATTACACATGTGTGGTACACACTTGGCTCACATTTATATCTTTAGTGTTGATGTCTTTCCCAGATCCCAGTCTTACACGTCATCCCAGTCTTACACGTCATCCCAGTCTTATACGTCACCCCAGTCTTACACGTCATCCCAGCCCCTACTCCACACCCAATTGTCAGCAAGACTTCTTAGTTCTTGCAGCACATCTGGATGCAGCACTTCTGGATTCATTTGCTTCCCTTCTTTGACCGTCATTGCAGGAGGCAAATTTAGTGTAACTTTGGCCCGAGCAAATCAATAGTTTTCTGAATTGTCTCTTGGCTACACTGTTGTTCTGTACTTATAATCCATTTGCTATCAAAGTGGTCTTTAAAATAATACGACCACTTCCTCCCTATTGTACTGTTGGGTTTGGGATGGAAGCTGAGAAAGCTCACTCCAGAGACAGGAAACTTAGAAATGAAAGTTTTGTCTTCCGAGCTCTCAGGGAGGCAGTAGCTTGGGATCTGAGCCCCGCCCCTGAGGGGAAGCTGTATTGCATATTTAAAGGGCAAAAAACGAAAAACAAAGGGGCTTGGATATGCTGCAGGGTCACCCAATAGAATTTTGACCTTAAGGGTCAAGCAAGGGAGTATCTGTTGGATACTGAACCTTTTCCAGGACACCGGGCTTCAAGGCCCTTAACTCATTCCCTTGGACATTCCAATTTGGTCCAGGAGCTCAAGGTGATAAGGGAACAAAGGAGTTGGTCACCTACACACACTTAATGAGGGTGTGGCAGGCAACTGGCTACTTATTTTTACAACTTAGGCACCTTGGTTAAGATAACATCAAGTTTTACATTCTTTTACGAGTTTAACAGACAACTAAGAAAATATTTGGAGAGGCAGGTCCCAGTGCCTGGGAATGTGAACCTAGCTAACAAAATGGGGAGCAAAATGGCCAGACCTGCTTTTGAGAAGGCTGGGCTCTGGTGGTTGTCTCCTTACAGTGCTTAGAATGCAACACAACATGCAATGATGTGCTGTAAACGAATGCCCCCTCCTGCCTCCCAGGTCGGGTTGCGCTGGTCATGGGGACCTTCCACTTGCCTCTTCCTACACTTAGCTGAGCCTTGGAGCTTCAGCACAGCCACTTCCTCTTGTCCGAATGGCTCTGTTTCTGTTCAGCACGGGGCTGGCTCTGTCTTTCATAAGGGCCTCAGCTTAATTTACACATGTCCTACGTTGGGTGCTTCTGTACACAGTCTGCCGCACTCAGGTATTCGGTCGGTCAGGAAGATGAGCGTGGCTGTTTTGAAGGGATTTTATAGACATGGTTAACATTTACAACATTTTACTTTAATTAAACATGTACAACACTTGACATTTCCCTCAATAATGTGAGGGGACCTTTACTAATCACGTGAACACATTTAAGAACAAAGCCGCAGTTATCCTGAGGGGCATAATATTCTGCCTCAAGACGACACGCTTGAGGACCTGGAGAGATGGCTCAGCAGTCAAGAGCTGCTCTAGCAGAGGACTCAAGTTCCGTTTCTAACACCTACTTGGTGACTTACAACCACCCATAACTCTAGTTCCAGGGGATGTGATGCCACCTTCTGGCCTCTGTTCGCTGCAGACATACATGAGGTTTATGTGCATGCGTGAAGAAGAAACACTCTTACTCATAAAATAAACAAATCTGGGGGGAAAAAGAAAAAGAAAGAGAAGGAGAGAAAGAAAAAGTAAAAGAAGGAAAGGGAGAAGGAAGAAAGGAAGAAAGGAAGGAAGGAAGGAAGGAAGGAAGAAAGGAAAGAAGGAAGGAAAAAGTAAAAGAAAAATTGGCTTCTTTCTAGAGTTCTAAACTGTTGTCTGTTCTATGGACTTTGTTCTGGCTTGTCCCTGAAGCCATATCAGCCAATTTCTTCAAATACCATTACATGGACTATTAATAGAAACACATATAATTCATACATATATACACATATTTATGTTACACCTCCTGTTTAATATGTATTATAAAATGGGACATATTCTCCTTGCTCAGTGACAGGCTCATTTTACCTCCCAGCCATAGCCTGGCTTCTGATGGTCTGCTAAAGACCCCAGGGTTAAACTCTCATTCCCCAAGTGGTGCTATTAAGAAATGATGGCACCTTCAGGAGACTGAGAGTCTTGTGGGAGGTCTGTAGGCCATTGGGAGCACATCCTCCAAAGATTCAGTGACCCTGGCCTCTTTTGCTTTTGCTTCCTGACTGTGTAGTGAGCAGTGTGCTCTGTCACATGCTTCCTGACATTACTACCCAGCATCCCTTCCAGGAAACTAAACAAGATGGGTGTATCTGATCATGGACTGAAACCTCCGAAAACAAACAAAACAAAACAAAACAAAACAAAACAAAACAACAACAACAACAACAAACAAGCCTGAATAACCCTTTTTTAAAATTTTTATTAGATATTTTCTTTATTTACATTTCTTTTTTTCCCAATTTTTATTAGATATTTTCTTTGTTTACATTTCAAGTGTTATCCAGTAAGTTCCCTATACCCTCTCCAATCCCCGCCTTGCTCCCCTACCCACCCACTCCCACATCTTGGCCCTGGAGTTCCCCTGTACTGGGGCATAAAAAAGTCTGCATGACCAAGGGGCCTCTCCTTCCAATGATGGCCAACTAGGCCATCTTCTTCTATATATGCAGCTAGAGACACAAGCTCTGGGGGTACTGGTTAGTTCATGTTATTCTCCCGCCTATAGGGTTGAAGACCCTTTCAGCTCCTTGGGTACTTTATCTAGCTCCTTCCTTGGGAGTCCTGTGTTCCATCTAATAGCTGACTGTGAGCATCCACTTCTGTGTTTGCCAGGCACTGGTATAGTCTCCCACAAGACAGCTATATCAGGGCCCTTTTGGCACTATCTTGCTGGCATATGCAATAGTGTCTATGTTTGGTGGCTGATTATGGGATGGATCCCCGGCAGCCGCAGTCACTGGTTGGTCCATCCTTTTGATTCAGCTTCACACATGATCTCAGATACTTTGTGACAGTGATGGAGACTTGAAAAACAAACCCTTGCTATGGGTCCTTCCCCGTGACACACCAGCATTTCTCATGGCCTCTGCTTCAGTTCTTGCCTCCAGCTCCTGGCTTTGGTCTTTCCCTGATGATGGAGTATTCACAAGTAAGCCCTTTCCTCTCCCTAGTTGGTTTGGGTTGGTGTTTTAGCACAGGGAGAGAAAGCAAAGTAGATTAGCTTGTAATCCTAGTGCCAAGAGGCAGAGATGTGGTGCTCCTCGGAGCTCCCTGGCCAGCTGGCTAGCTGAACCAGCCAGCGCTAGCTTCCGTGATTGGTGTTGTGTAGATGGCTGAGATCGAACCTGTGCTGACCTGACTGGGAAGTTGTGGTTCCCCCCTGAATAAGAATGCCTGTCTGAGGGATTCTATGGATGTCAAGAGACGCCATGACCACAGCAACTCTTATAAATGAAACTCTTAAAAACTGGGGGTGTCTTACAGTTTAGAGGTTTAGTCCATTGTTGCCAGGATGTGAAGCATGGTGGAATGTTAGCAGGCATGGTGTTAGAAAGGTAGCTGACTGGGAGTTCCACATCTGTATCTCCAGGCAGCAGGAAGAGAGCATAGTCTGGCTTGAACACTTGAAATCTCAAAGTCCACCCCTAGTGACACACTTCCTCCTACAAGGCCACATCTCCTGATAGTCCCTATGAGCCTGTGGGAGCCACATTCATTCAAACCACCACAGAGCCTGTGTACCTCAGTTATCTATGGTTATCATAACAACCTATTTCTATGCCTTAGAACTATTGCCTCTCCAGAAACCAGTGGTTTAAACCTTGTCATTCCCTTTATCTATGCATCTGATAGCTAGAGACCCATTGTCTGGACTGTTCATTTCCTTTATCTATGCATCTGATAGCTAGAGACCCATTGTCTGGACTGTTCTCACCTTTATCTATGCATCTGATAGCTAGAGACCCATTGTCTGGACTGTTCTCACCTTTATCTATGCATCTGATAGCTAGAGACCCATTGTCTGGACTGTTCTCACCTGGGCTGGTTTCACTCATGTGACTAACAGTGGCCTGATCATGGACTGAGCATGCTCAGGAAATTTTAAAAACACATCACATTTATTATCTTTCTCTGTGTGTAAATGCATAGGTAGGTGAGAGTGACAGTGTGTGTGTATGTGTGTGTGTGTATAGGTCAGAGGACAACATTGTGGAATTGGTTTTTTCTTTCCACTTTTATGTGGGTCCCAGAGATCAAACCTCACCTCCAGCGCTGCCTCCCTGACTCGATTAATTTAAAGATGCTAACGCCATGTCAGGGTAGCAGTCATTCACGCTTGCCCAGTCTACGGGGATGCACCAAATAGCTTTACTCCTGGTTAACCACAGAAGGGAGCAAGGAGCCATTGATTCCATTCACGGGTCCTTTGAACAGCCTTGGGAAATTAATAATATAATAATGATGTTTATTTGCTCTTAATACTCTTGGGTAAGAGATAAAGAAAGAAGATGAGTTCAGAGGCTGACTTACATTCATCTTTGGCAGCGCATTTTAGGGATTAAAGTTGAGGGCCACAATGTGTATAGTGCTCAGCATATTGGCTCTTCTCTTCTCTCCCTTACAGGAGGTAGAAACTCCCTTTGCTTCTCTTTTACTGGGAAGAGGAAGAATATGCCTGTCTTTAATTACATGGGAGCAGTCATATGTGATATTAAGTTTAATATCATATTTGTAACACATTTGGGAGATAGCTTGGACACAGTAGTAAGTTCATGCTAGAAGGCATCCAATATTAATATTATTGTTCTAAACCACTTTATTCTTTATTTTAGTTGTATATGTATGTATCCGTGTGTGTGTGTGTGTGTGTGTGTGTGTGTGTGTGTGTATGTGTGTGTGCACACGCGCGTGCATGCATATGTGAGTGTGTATGTGTATACACAAGTGAGCATTTTTGCACATGAGTGCTTGTGCCTACAAAAGCCAGAGGCATCCAGTTCCCTCTGAACTGGACTTACAAGCAATTGTGAGCCACCCACTGTGGGCGCTGAGAACCGAACTTTGTCCACCTACTGTGGGCGCTGAGAACCAAACTTTGTCCACCCACACTGTGGGCACTGAGAACCGAACTTTGTCCTCTGGAAATGCTGAGTGCACCCTTAACCATGAGGCAGACATCCCACCAGCCTTGTATAACTCTTCTAACCCACGAAAAGACACTATTTTTATGACTTAAAGCATTTTCCCAATTTAATCTATTTAAACCTCCTTTCCTTATTTATACTATTTCAATGTCGCTCTCTGCAGCTGAGTTGGTTGGTGATTTTTATTCATTGCTGTTAGGGACAGAGATGGTAGTGTTTCCTCTGCGTATGCCCGTCCAAGACAGCTCCTCAGGGAAATGGAACCGTCATTAATTGCTAAATACATAAGAGGCTGCATAAAGAACAAGTGTGTTGCATAAAAACACACCCCCACCCCGCAATGGATTTGCTTCAAATCCATTTAGAAAAGATAATCAGGGAGAGCGTTTTTGAGATTTTATTTTAATTTTAGTGAGCTTGTGGTAAGACCATTAAAAACATTTGACTATATAGCTTTGAGACGAACACATTTTGTCTGCCTCTTCTAGCAGGTTCTTTAATGTAATCTTGTCTCTGTAATTTTGAGGCAGAAAGCAATGTCTGAACTGAAGTTGCTTTATGCTGCCTTTGCAGACTCGTCTGTGCTGAGTCTCAGCAGCTGCCCTTCCTCGTCCCTGACTGATATGCCCGTGAGCCCCTTCGATCCCCGTCGATCCCCGTCAATCCCCGTCAATCCCCGTAGGTCCCCGTCGGTCAGGTGCTGACAGAAAAATGGGATCCAATGAGTGTGTGTTTCGTTTTGCAGGGAAATCTGAGTTTCCTGTTACAAAGTGGCGGTCACATGTTTTAAGTTAAGCAGGCTGAGAAGAAAAAGTATCACTTTCCCAGTTTCTTTAGTGCCACCGACTATCTCTTGACCTCTCTACCTGCATCTCTGAATGTTAAATAAAAGTTGTGTTTATATTGTTGTCTGATCTAGGCTTTCTATAAAATTTAAATATTGTATTCAGTACAGCCTTTAAAGAATTGATTTTGATCTTGGTGTGGTGGTTCATGCCTTTAATCTCAGCGCTCAGAAGGGAGAGGTTGGGGTTTGAGCTCAGTCTAGTCTACATAGTGAATTCCAGGCCAGCCGGAGCTCAAAAAAATTTAAAATTTCTGTATTAATAAATGATACTGCACTGAATCTGTGTATGCTGGTACAAGCCTGTAATTCCAGCACTGGGGAAGTGGAGTCAGGGGACTGGGGAGTTCAAGACCAGCTTCAGCTACATGGTGAGTTTGAAGTGTTGTCTGAGGTGGCTGTCTCAAAGTCCCAACAAAGCAGTCAAATGCAAGCAGACAAAACCCCCAAGCTACTTTAGAGGGTCATTTATATAGATGGCCGATTTTTCAGCATCCTCTCCCACCAGAGGTCGATCCCTCACTTAAGCCATGCTTGTTCTGATCCTTGTAAGCGATGCAATGTTACATTCTGCACCAGGTATCCGCCACAGTTACAGCTTTCCAGAAAGACTCTGGATCTATGAGACCTCTTGAGTGTGGGAGCTGGCGTGGCTAGCTGTTGCTTCATTATAAAACGAGTTCAAGCTTATTATCCTAAACAATTGTATTTAGCTCCCAATTCTGTGGCTTGGTGTTGGGGATTGTGATCAGTTGGCTGGTTATCCTGGTCTCAGCTGGTCTTGTTTGTCTGTGGTTAGGAGACAGCTTGGCTGAACATGGCTAACAAGGTCGGGGCGGAAGTGAGCAAATCAGACATTGGGACATCAAAGAAGCCTTGTGTTTAGAAAGCCCACCCTGAGTGTGAGGATGAAACAGGGGGAGGCTTATATGAGTGCTCTATGTAATTGAGCGAAAAATCTTTAGGGTTTGGCTAAAGAATTGGTGCTGGCAAGTTAAGGAATGGCCATCTGGACTTCATTAATAAAGCTGTTTGTGTGATCCAGGAGCAAATTTGTAATTTCATTGTCAGATTTCTGTAGTGTTCTTTAATCCTCTGATGTCCCCTAGTTGTCCTGATGGTAGCGCTTTGAGAATGGTAAGCTACTTCTTTTGCATGGAGTCCATTTAATCTATGATATTCAGCAGTTATGAATAATGCTCCTGCCAGTATTTTTGCCCATGTATTTTGGTGGGTATGTTTGTGTTTCTCTCTGCTATCTGCGTACCTCAGGTGGAGCTGCTACATCAAACAGCCAGTCTCTGCTTAATTTTGCAGATTCTGCCAAGTCTTTTCCCCTAGCAGTTGCAGAGTTTGGGTATGATAGACTCACTAGCTCTGGATTGAATGGCACCCGGCTTGGGGTGGGGCACTCACTATTCACAGGTCCACCCTGACAGGTGGGGGCTGGATGTTTGAATAGTGTATCTTGCACTGGTTCCTTCCTGTTTGCTGTCTGTGTTTCCTGCTGACAGAAGGTGAATGACCTGCTCTGTCATGTGCTCCATTCGCCATGATATCTGGCCTCATGTCAGGCCCCCCACAGAGCAGCATGCTCAGTAGACCCTGGAGCTAAATGGTAGAGACAGGAAGTCAGAGCAAACCTGGCCTTTCCCCAAGTTGGCTTGGTCAGGTATTTTGTTACAGAGGTGCAAAGCCTGGCCAGCATAGCCATTGTACCAGTTCAGTCTCCTTAGACAGCGTCATGACCATGACACTGTGGGAAATTAAGAAATTTAATCCCACCTATTGTGGCGCTCTCTCTTTCTCTCTCTCTCTTTCTGTTTTTTTTTCCCTGTAAACCAGGCTGGCCTTGAACTCACAGAGATCCGCCTGTCCCTGCCTCCTGAGTGCTGGGGTTAAAGACCCACACCGCCATCACTACCACCTGGTTGGAAAGCTTGTCTTTGGAGATCGGTACACAAAACTGTAACCAATCAATGAGGAGCTGTGAAGCCCAGTCCCAGAGAGTACATCTACAAAATACTCCCTAAGTGCAGCTAAGGCTGGGGGAACACAGCAGAAGAGAGGATGGAAAGACAGAGCCGGAGAATCAGGGAGTTTGCCCGCCGTGAAACTGTATCTCCTAGAAACTAGAAGCCACATCCACAAAGTCTCACCAACATGACTGCCTAAATATGATCTGAACAGGGCCAACACGAATAGACATGCCTAAGTGGACAGAGAAAAGCCCGCAAGATCTCAGCTCTACACAAGGAACCAGAAGCAACTGAGGAGAGCTGAGGGCGCGGGAGGAATAACCTTTCCCCAGGGAAGAGCACAGGAATTAGTTATCCAACACCAAATGGCCAGCCATGAAAACATACACGCAAGTAACATTAGTATACAGACTGAGCAGGATATATCCAGGAATGTGCACACACACATACATTGAATAACAATGAAAAAGAGACCAGGAATTTGAAACAGAGTATATAGGAAGGCTTTGAGGGAGGGAAGAAGGGAGAAGTGTAGTTACATTGTAATCTCAGAAAGAATCAATTGCTTTTTTTTTAAATTAGAGAATTTCTTCATTTACATTTCAAGTGTTCTCCCAAAAGTCCCCTATACCCTCCCCCGCCCGCCCTGCTCCCCTACCCTCCCACTCCCACTATTTGGCCCTGGCATTCCCCTGTACTGGGGCATATAAACATTGCTAGACCAAGGGCCTTTCTTCCCGAATAATGGCCAACTAGGCCATCTTCTAATACATATGCAGCTAGAGACTTTGATGGTCTTTGATGCCAGCATGTGATGCCCCCTGCTGGTTTCCTTGGCCTCATTCTCTTCCACTCTTTCACCCATCCCTTCCTCTGACAGGATCTTTCACTGTGTAGTCTAGACTGGCCTTGAACTCCTGGTCCTCCCGTTTCAGTCCCTCAAGAGGTGTAGAGCTGTGCAGTAGCATGCTTAGCTCAGCTGGCTCATTTGAGAGACGGGAGTCCCGATTTTAACACAGCACAGCATAGCAAGGTTCGGTTTCTTCAGTACTTTTGTGATTTTTCCCGTTTGGCAAGAACATGATCTGAGAGTTACCTGCTGAAAAGATGCATGTGCAGTAGAGTATTGTTCTCCACAGATAAAGGGCTGTGCATCTCGAACTGACGCATGCCTTTCTTACTCTTGCTAGGATTTTACCCCTGTTTAATGTTTCTCTGTCTTCTCTCGGGCTCTGGCACCTTCCGCTCTGTTTTGAACATGCTCTAACCTGCAGAGGGTTCCATGTACACTTGACATTATGTATTCTGATTCTGATGTTGTTTAGAAGTATGTTCATCTTGGGTCTGTAAGTCCACTGTTTCTGCTCTGGTTCACCTAGCTATTGGTGAGACTGGAGGACTGAAATCCCGGGATAATATTATATTGTTAAATATTCCTGTCATATGTTATATCAAGGTGGTTACATACACATATACACATACATACATGCACAGATATTTATCTAATATATATGTATATCTCTCTCTCTATATCTATATCTAATCTATATCTATATCTATCTTTATCATTTTTGTTATGCAATGCTGGCTAGCCTGCTGCTTGCTATGAAGTCCCACAAACCCTGGACTTTTAACAATTTTTCTGCCTTGGTTTTCAGAGTGACAGGATTATAGGTACTTGCCATCATGACTGGCTTAATTCAATTTTTTTGAAATTTAATTAATTTTTTTATGTGTATGGGTGTATTGACTACATGTATGCCTAGGTACTACATGTGTACCTGGTGCTCATGATACCCTGGGACTGGAGTTACAGCCAGTTGTGAGCTACCATGTAGGGGTTGGGAATTGAATCCAGGTCCTCTAGAAGTACAGCCAGTGCTCTTAACCACTGAACCATCACTCTGTACTGGGTATATATGCAGTTGTAATTGTTTTGTCTTGATGGCCTGATACTTTTATCACTACAAGGAGTCCTGAGTGTCTTCTGGCAGTCTTGAGCTTGGCCTTGAAGTCTATCTTGTCTGATAGAAACATGGTCACCCTGTTCTCTTGTATACCACTCGCATGGAATATTTTTCTCTCTATCTTTCCTTTCAACCCAAGCTGTCCTGAAATCTAAAGTGAGTCTCTTGTACACACTATGTAATTGAATCTGCTCTTGGTTTATTTAGCTGCCCTATGTCTTTTGTTTGCAGAGCATAATCCACTTAGGTTTAAAGTAATTATTGACAGGGAGGAATCCCTGTTGTCTGCCACGCTGGTTTCAGTCTGTCATATGGTTCTTCTGTGCTCCCCGGTCTCTCCTGTCACAGCTTTCTCTCAGCGTTTTTCATGTTGATATGCTTGGCTTCCTCTTCCAGGATGTCTACAGTCATCTTCTCCATGGTTACCACAGGGCAGCCAGAGAACAGCACGTAGAGATAAGTGTCCATTTTAGGAGGGCAACACCTTCACTAGCATAGGAAACTGTTCGAGTCCTGTCCCTTCCACATTACTGGTACTGATCTCCATTTACATCTGTTTATACTACCTACCCAGCAACGGCATCTCTTTTAGGCTTTAGTAATTTTGTCTTTTACCTTTTATTGTAAAATTAAGTGATTTAATTTTAACAGTGATTACTGTGATGGCAGTAATAGCTTTTAAACATTTCTGATTACACCTGGAGTCAGGGCCAGTTTGGGAGCTGGTTTTCTTCTTCTACTATGGGAGTCCCAGGGACTGAATGCATATGGGCAGGTTTGAAGGCCACGGTAGAACAAAGCTCTTTGTGGTTTCTTCTACCAGTATCTGGCCTACCTTCCTGTTTGATTTGTTATTTAACTTTCTTTTATTTCAGCTGGAAGATGCTCTCCAGCATGTCTCACGAGTAGGGGACATGGAGATGAAGCCCCACGTCTTCTGCATTCTTTTGAAAGACATTACACATTTCCCCCCTTATATCTTTTTTCCCTCCCCCTTATATCTTTAATACTACTTGAAGCAGTTAGTCTCCTCCCACATGCCTCGGAGGATCCAGCATCCCTGGATGTTCTGCAATACCAGGTCAACGGGTGTGGAGGGCAGAGTCAGTTTCTAGTCTATTGATGAGCTCCACAAGTCATTTAATATGTGGTCTTCCGATGGGGGACCCAGCCAGGGTTAAATCGACGAGAACAGATCTTGCCCTTGATCTTAGTAGGAAGGCGAAGAAGTGATCTTTAAAACTAGCCATCATTACATATGTTGATTTTGTGTATACATGTGTGGGAGGCACGTGTCTGCCACAGCACATGTATGGAGGTTAGAGGGCAACTTTTGGGAATTGGCTTTCTCTTTCCACCATTTGGCTCCCTGGAATCCAGCTCAGGTCCTGAGGTTTGGCAACCAGTACCTTTATCTGCTGACCACCCCCAGTCCAACACTCCTCCAACTGCTTTTATTTGAGACAGAATCTCAGGCAGTAGAGGTTGACCTCCAATTTGCTATGTAGATGAGGATGACCTTGAATTTCCTACCCTCACGGTTTGGTTTTCCAAGTGCTGGAATTACAGCAATGGGGCACCAAATCCACCTTACAAGATAAGATCTACAATCCGTGCTATTTTTATAGTGATCCTTCGTTTATGATAGTTGCATCTTACCTGACTTCCAAACCGTCCCCTGAGATTTCAATATGCAGCTCTAAACTGGTCTAGAACTTGCCATATAGCCTGGGCTGGCCGAAGTTTCTCCATGCTTAGGTGACTTGCAGGTCTATGCTGGGGAGGACCTGCTTCTCAGTACACTGAGTCCAATGTGCATCTATCTCATCTAGAAACAGACATATCTAAAACGCTGTTTAACAAAATATGTAGTACCCTGTGACCTACTCAAGTTAATAGTTAACGTAGTTATTATTCACTAAGTATTATTAACTAACTAACTAACTAAGATAGTTAACATAGTTAACCACCATGATACTGTGTTCAGACATGTATTTTTCTTCTTTCTTGATCTTTTAGTCTTGAATTTTTCAAGTTATCAATGCAATGACATCTTTAAGTTATTTGGGTTTTCTGCTTATATATTATATTACCGACCAAGTTTATCTTTTCTCAAACTTGATACATTTTATGTATTTTATTTTATGTATTTAGTATGTATGTATGGGCTTGCATGTATCAAGGTGCAAGAATTGGTTTTCTACCTCCCCTGGGGACTCAACTCAGTCTTGGGCTCATTTCCTCACGCGCCTGTGTGGGTAAGGCTTGTTTCCCCAGATGCTGATGAAGTTCCTGAACAATTTCAAATGTGTCACTATAAAGTGTTTCTAAAATATGGTTTGATGATATTTTTATATCTTGATAATATATTCTAGTCTTGATGTTTTATTATTAATTTTATTTCTACATCATTTCTATTTTTGTCTTAATTAGTTTCTCTTTTTCAATAATGGCTTTATTGAGATCATGTTATCATACCATAAAATTCATATGCCATAAAATTGTAAAGGGTGTGACTCAATGTTTAATATATTCAGAGTTGAGCAGCCAGCATTGATATCTAATTTCACGACTTAAAAATGTTTTTTTTTTTAATATATTTTCTGTGTGTATATCTGTATGTGTGTCTTTGGGTGTGTGCAGGGCATCAGATCCCCTGAAGTGGGAGTTACACGCTGTGGCAAGCAGCCAGATGCGGCTGCTGGGAACTGAACTTGGGTCCTCTGCAAAAGCAGTATTCATTCCTAACCACTGGGCTACCTCTCCATCCATGTCAGGATTGTTTGATTTATGGTTTAAAAGAAACTACCAATTAGCAACTAAGGACACGGCATATTCCTTGACTTAACCCTACGATGTTTTTGTCCCTAAGTTTGGTCATAACATTTTATCTAAGTTGATTAATTCAGAGTGTGGTGTTTATGCCTACAGTCTTTCCGTCCTCAGCATCTCATGCTGTCAAATGATCCATCATAAGGAGATCACAAATTCTGCTTTCCCACTGGCCATTGGCATAGGTTGGGCATTTCCACACTTTTGAACATTGTACTGCTATGAATATTCATATACAAGTGTTTGTGTTCATATGTACTTTAATCCTTTTTGTGTATACCTAGTGGTAGGACTGCTGGAACACTTGTTAGCTAAGTTTACAGAATGAACTGTTTTGCGAATGCATACATACCCATGGCCAGTTTTGTTTGAAGGCCTCAACTCCCCATAAATTAGTTATACCTTACCCACTTGCTGGGTGTAAAGATTTGTTTATTTGTTTATTTATTTATTTATTTATTTATTTGTTTTTATCGCTCTTTCCCACTATGGTGTTGGGCACCTTTTTTATGTGCTTCCTGGCAAGCTTAATGTCTTTGGAGAAAATTCATCCTATATTTAAAATTTAGAAATCATTTGACTTTGTATAAGGTGTAAGAGTTCTTAAATACTCTGGGTACGAGCCCCTCAGCATATGCGAGCCCCTCAGCATATGCATTATTTGTAAACACTTGCTTTGTTTCGTCCATTTCCTTCTTACCCTTCTTGATGGTGCCTTTGAAAGGCAAATGCTCCTGTGATAAAATCTTGTCTGTTTGTGTTGCCTTTTGCCAGTTTTGATTTCGGTGTTCTATCTAGGAAGTCATTGCCCGATGTGTGATCATGAAAATTGATGCTCATATTTTTAAAACGCTAAAACTTTAGCTAACATAGGTAGAGCTATCATCCATTTTGATCAAATTTTTGCATATAGTGTGAGAAAGGGTTCAGAATCGACATCCATATCTATGTCAACTATATATTTAGCATACGGATGCCTAGGTAACTTGTTGAGAAGAATATTCATTTTCCTGACATTTCCTGTGAATCAAGTCATCCTAAGTGCAGGGGTTGATCTCTCGCCTTTGGATGCCGCTTTATTGATCTGGCTGTCATCTTGCAGGATGGTTTCTTTGCTTTTTGTCCTTATCAATCTTATGTGTGTGATATGATTTCCTTGGATTTATTCTGTTTGGTATTCATAGGCTCCTTATGCTTGCGACCTCATGTTCTCAGTACTGTGGAAGATTGCCTCCATTGATTATTCGTATACAGCTTTTGTCTCATGTATGTCATCATGATTAAGTCATAGTTCTTGAGTAGGACTAAAAACCACACACACACACACACACACACACACACACACACACAAACAAACACACACTCACACACACATACACACACATGCACCCTTACATGAATGTAAATATTCATGCATGACACACACATACATGTGCACATCAATGTATCTGCACACAAATAATATAGATAATAGAGATGAGTTTGATAGTATTTAGAGAATATTCTTTTGTTTTGCAGTGTAATTAATGTAAGGCAGTATATATATTATATTTATATTTTCAGTTGCACTATGTAGTTTGTTTAAATAGCTCTTTACTGATGAAATATTCTGCAAACACGACACCTTTCTTTGGAGTACACTTTTTTTCTTGTTCTGCCCCTTTCTGCTTCTTGGTAGCTCACGCCCGTCTTTTCTAAGTGCAAACACAAACCCATAAACAAACAAACAAACAAACAAAACAAAACAAACCCTCTCTCAGAAAGATCTACTGTCTTCCTCTTCCTTGTTGCTTCTGTAAACCCCTTCTTGGGCAGTTATTACCACGGGTTGCAAGCTTTTGTTTGCCTGTCTATATATTTTTCTTCCCAGTGTGAACATCTTATGATCAAGGGTCATGCTTGAGTTATTTTTGTCTGCCAGTTGCCTAGCGAGACTTTTTTTTTTAAAACCAGTAAACACTCAATAAAGACTGAATAAATAAATAAGCCATTCCCCCAGCGATCTCTGTCTTCGTGTCCTGCCTGCTCTGTGCATTAATTGTATCAATTACCTTAAGTGTTCATTGCTGATTGCTGAAACTGGGCACAGGATTCAAACTGTTTATAATCACACAGCAGTTTTATTGCAAGCAAGGATACGACAGTGTCAGGAGAAGGATACATATATTTAAATAATCCAGAGATTGCATGTTCAGGTTTTTCTGTCCTTCCCCTGCTGGGTCAAACAAGATATACTTTGTCACAGGCTCTGGAGCTATAGACATTGTGTCTGAAAATCACCTTAATACCAGGAGCTGACATCACTGCTTGTCTTAGTCAGGGTCACTACCGTGATGAAACACCATGACCAAAGCAAGCTGGGGAGGAAAGGGTTTATATTCCAGACCATAGTCCATTATCAGAGAAAACTGGGCCAAGAACTCAAGCAGGGCAGGAACCTGGAGCAGGAGCTGGTGCAGAGGCCATGGAGGGTGCTGTTTACTGGCTCATTTCCACGGCTTACTCAGGTGGCTTTCTTTTAAAACACAGGAGCAGCAGCTCAGGAACACCATCACCCACAATGGGCCGGGCCCTCCCCTGGCAATCAATTAATAATTAAGGAATGCTCTACAGGCTCGCCTACAGCCTGCTTTTATAAAGATATTTTCTTAACTGAGGTTTCCTCCTTTCAAGTTGACATAAAACTGTCCAGTACACTGCCCCTGGGCCATGCCATTCACAAGGACCTAGCTATACAAGCACATCACAGTCATGTGATCAAATATAATTGTCAAGTTGCCTGGCTCTTCCAAACTAAGTCAAGGCTACTCATATCGGGGATTCCACTCCATGAATTTAGCCAACTGCAGATGAACATTATTCTTCTTTTAGAAAAAGCTTATCTTTACTGAGCATGTGTAGATTTTTCTTGTCACACTAACTTCAACACAAAACTACTTATGGAGCATTTCTATAGCATCCGGAATTCTGAGTATTCTGGAGAGAAAATAAAGCACACAGGGAAATAATGACACATACCCCAGCTAATTAGCATTGAGCGGTCAGAAAGAAACCCAAGAATCTATGGTGAATTGGTATCAGGCTATATCCAAATGAGCAGCCTGAGAGTCTGGTTTCAATGGAGTAGCCTAGAACCCAATTCTCAAAGACACCAGGGAAACCATAAATCCACTATCATTTTTAAATGCTGGCAGGCTGATCCACCATGCCCCCAACAACTCATAGACCCATGGCTTTAGCTTCATTTGACTTTAGATAATATAATACAGACCTACGGACACTCTTAAGATTCAGGACGATTTGGAGATGAGCATCTTGACACAGTTTAGATTATTTCCAAACACAAAGAGAAGTGGGCTGTGGGGAGAGCTCTTCTCCCTTGAGAGCACCACACACCCTTTCCATCCTTGACCAGCGAAGCATCAGTGTTCAAGTTTGATAAACCAAGCCCAAACTGCCTTGCGAGGAAATCCAGCTGGACTTTGAAACGTATTATTTGGTCAATAGCCTCTTAGTCTCCCAATCATGGGTATTCACTAAGATACAATGTAACTAGATGTTAAGAAGCTCAAAACAGAGTCCACATGGAGAGGAAGTTATCATTTAACTAAACGTGGGGTGCCACTTAAGATCTTATTAGAGTTATAGTTCCTCTTCCTTCAGCCCTTAGCTAAAATTTCTCAGGAATGCAGGTGTGTGTGTGTGTGTGTGTGTGTTGGTGTATCTGCATTTATCTGAGGCTTGCTTCTTTTTTTTCCATTCAGATTTATTTTTGTTTGTATTTTGTGGGTATGAGTTTATGTGTACCATTGCTTGCAGATGTCCCTGAAGGCCAGCAGAGGGGAGGGCATAGGATCCACCAGAACTAGAGTTACAGAAGGGTGTGAATTACCTGATGTGGGAGCTGAGAACTAAATTCCAGGTCCTCGGCAAGAGCCCTTAACTGTTGAGCCATCTCCAAACCCAAAGGGTTATGTTTTTTTTTTAAAATTGTATTATTTGTGCTCATTCTAATGAAATGACTAAAAGGCATGCCTATCTCATTTCCCTTGGCAAAAACTCTGAGCTTCCTCAAAGCCTTTCCATTGTGTGTATTTTATGCTCAGTTAAACTGCCCCCTTTACTCTACTGTACGTAGTTTTGAGGTATGGAAGGCATTAAATAGATGCTTACTAAATGAATTAAGGACTGCGTGAGGAGTTGTCACGGCCTCATCAAGCTCAGATCTTTCCCACTACCGAATCGTCTACTCTGCCTTCCACACTGTTAAGCCTTGTTGGAGGACACACTCCTACTGGGCTGATATGACCCGCTCCAAATTCATGCCATTAAACCCAGCTGGGCTCTCATTTCAACTGAGCAGTCTTTTAAACAAGGTCTTGTTGCTTTCCTAGAACATTTACAGTCCCAGTTCATTCTGTGTATTTTAACCCATCATAGCCCTGGTCCACGTACCTCCTTTCACTCTCATCAGCAAATCTTGAACAAAGCTATCTCACCGCCTGGCTCTTCTGCACTTCACGTGCTTCTTCACGGCCTTGTCTAGGTATGCGTCTTATTTTGCCTTCTGATTGCAAACCTCCCCATCTTTCTCCCCATCTGTTACTTCTGCCTTCCAACATGTCTCTCTACCCATTATGTATAAAACAGTGATTGTTGGTAAGTCAAGGTCTGGAGATCACTTATAACAAACCAATCCGAAGTTAGTAGTGTAGTCTAGCTGTCATTTTATTATCTGAGGGTCAGGAATTCAGGAAGGGTGTGGTGAATGTGAGTTACCACTTATACGGTGAATCACTTTCTCACTGCTGTGACAAAATACCGAACCCCAAAGACCTTGAAAGAAACCTTTTAAAAGAAAGGTTTACTCTGGCTTGCAGTCTGAGGGTTCAGTCCACCATGTTGGGACAGATGTGACAGGGATAAGGTGGCTAGTCATACTGTGTGCAACAAACATTAATGATCACATTTCTACTCCGTCATGACCACACATTTATTTGGAAAGACAAGGAAACTCACTTACATGTCTGATCCAGGTGTTAAAAGAAACAAAGGCAGGACTGGGTATTGGAAGGCTTCATGAGCTCTTGCTATGGGTTGGCCTTCTCACAGCACTGAGGACTCAGAGCCTTTGGAAATCTTCAATGTGGCCATTTGAGGTTGTTTCCCAGCTCACAAATAGGCTTCCATGCTGGGCGAGCCATCTCTCTGGCCCGTCTTTCCCTTTAGATGCTAGCGTCTGTCCTAGCTTTCTTATCTACTGCACAGTGTTGCTTGAAAGAATGAAGAATTTCACCCGTATCCAATGACAAAGGGCCCTTATGTTTCAAAGTGAAGTCATTTCAAAGTCAAACTGTAAGAAAGGCAGATGCCAATAATGCTGCTGCCCTGGAGGGAAGTCCGAGCTTTCCTGAGATTTACATTCACCACTCACTACATCCTCAGATCCCGTTAATCCTTGACCTAAAAGCCAGAGAGCTTCCCTTTGCCCATGCTCCTTCCATGGCTCTCAAGAATTTCCTCTCCTTACATTCTTCCATCAGTGCCATTTTCCTTCCTTCCTTCCTTCCTTCCTTCCTTCCTTCCTTCCTTCCTTCCTTCCTTCCTTCTTTTTCTTTCCTTCCTTCCTTGCTTCTCTGTCTCTCTCTTTCTTGGATATTTTATTTATTTACATTCCAAATGTTATCCCATTTCCCAGTCCCCGCCTCCCCCCCAACCCCCTATCCCATCCTTCCTCCCCCTGCGTCTGTGAGAGTGTTTCCGCCTCCCCCCCCCCCCCCCCCCCCCCCCCCCCCCCCCCCCCCCCCCCCCCCCCCCCCCCCCCCGGGTTTTCCCCCCCCCCCCCCCCCCCCCCGCCGGAAACCCCACATCCCCATCCACTCCTGCCTCCCCACCCTGGCATTCTCATACACTGGGGCATCGAGCCTTCCCAGGACCAAGGGGCTCACCTCCCGTTGATGTCCAACAAGTCCATCCTCTACTACATATGCGGCTGGACCCATGGGTCCCTCCATGTGTACTGCTTGGTTGGTGGTTTAGTTCCTGGGAGCTCTGGGGGTTCTGGTTGGCTGGGGTTCTGGTTGGTTGGGGTTGTTGTTCTTCCTATGGGGTTGCAATCTTCTTCAGCTTCTGCAGTCCTTTCTCTAACTCCTCCTTTAAGGTCCCCGTGTTCAGTCCAATGGTTGGCTGTGAGCATTCACCCCCTATATTTGCCAGGCTCTGTCAGAGCCTCTCAGGAGACAGCTATATCAGGCTCCTGTCAGCATGCACTTCTTGGCATCCAAAAAAGTGTCTAGGTTTGGTGTCTGTATGTTTCCTTCAGGCCATTTACTCTTTCAGTTATACTGTTGTATTTTCTTTCTCTTCCTCCTCCTCTTTCCAAGGCCATAACCCCCTCCTTCCTTTTCCTCTACTTTTCCTGCCTTTGTTCTTAAACTCGTGAATGTAGCCCTAATTCTCAAAGTCCATATGGCCTTTTGCTCATTTGTTTTTGGAGACAAGATCTCATTGGCTCAGCTTGCTTAAGACTCACTACGTAGCTGAGAATGACTTTGAACTCCTGTTCTTCCTGAGATGGCCATCTAAGTTCTAAGACTACAGGTACATACCACCATGCCCAGCTAACCCCCCTGAGGAGACTTCAAAGTTCTCATGCTCTACAACATCTCTGTATCATCTTGTACAAGTGACATCTCTATGTTTGTATAATGAACCTAATTAATGTGGACTTTCTGAAGACCCCTTTTTTTCTTCCCCACTTTTTTTTGAGGTCTCCATATGTAGCCTAGGATGTCCTTGAATTTTCCTGCCTCAGGCTCCTTGACCTAAAAGCCAGAGAGCTTTTTTACAGGGATTACAGGTTTGTGGCACACTCCCCTGCTCTTGGCCTTAGGGTGTTTCCTTCGTTGGAGGGGTGTATCTACCTATCTTAGACTGATCCTTAGTCTACCTTAGACTTTTCCCCATATCTTAAGACCTGTTTCTGTAAAGCCTTTCTCAGTTACCCTGTCTCTCTTATCAGGCTTTCTATTTCTTGTGATTATTAAAAACAACTTTAGGCCGGGCTGGAGAGATGGCTCATCAGATAAGAGCACTTGTTGCTATTGCAGAGGAACCAGGTTTGGTTCTGAGCATCCACGTGGTGGCTCACAACTCTAGGTAATTCCAGTTCTAGGATCCAGCTTTTATGGCCTCCAAAGGCACCAGGCAAGCACGCAGTGCATATACATACATACATACATACATACATACCTACATACATACATATGTAAAGGCAAAATACCCATATACATAAAGTAAAAAAAATTTTTTTACAACAACAAAACAGGTTAGGCATGTTAAAATTCTTGGGTGCTTGTATCCCTTGTTACTCTGAGTTTAGATCAAATAATAGATTTGGATCTCCATTTTATTATTCAAATTTTAATTAAACAATAAAAATAAAGCATATAGTATCAAATAAAATAGATAGTGCTAGACTCAGCTGGCATGGTAACAAATATTTGTGGTCCTTGGACTTGGGAGTTCAGTACAAGCTTGGGCTATATAGGGAGTTAGAAGCCAGAAGCAAGCTGCATGAATATACCAACTTCATTTTATCTGGGTCTGTGCACAACAGCGAGATTACGGGACTATGTGGTAGATCTGCACATTCTTGAGATTTCTTCTTCACCAAAGCAGCCTGAGTTCCACCGCTGACAAGTCCATTCCACCGAGATGCCATAGTTTGCTTGAACCTTGTGGAGATAGTGCCTTTTTGCTTGAAATTTTATTGTCTATTGCTTTACCATAGAATATGCCAAATCTGGTATCTTGACACAGCGAACACATCACAATCCCTTGTGTCTAGAAGTCTAAGACATGGCTGCATGGTTGTAGCTTAGGATCTCTTATGATGCTGCGGTGTAAATGTTAGCATGGCATTGCCTGCATCCTGACAGCCCACTTCTAAGGACATTCACATAGATGCTGACAGGACCTCAGTTCCCTGCCTCGCAGTTCCTCTTTGAAGGATTATTCATAACACGACTTTCCTTGGGTAGGGTGACAAAGAGAAAATGCACCCAACAGCAAAGGCACAGCCTTTATCGTTTCAAAAGACACAGGGACTCACTGCTGCTCTACAGAATGGTAGAGGAAGAAAGGGTGTGAATCGGGGGATGCCAGGTCACTGGGGACCATCTTGGAGGCTGGCCACTAGCTGAGGCATCCAGCCCAGGTGTGTTTAGTCCATCAATCATCCCTGTTTCTTCAGGGCTGTGCCGAATCATCTCAATTTTGATATACTTTGGAGTGTTTTCTGAATCTGCCCCATGTGTGTACTACTGAGCAGGTCATCTGGAACCTGCGTGGTGTTTGATTCTGGGGTTCAGTTTCTAGAGCACTGTATAGGATCAATTATCTCTCAAGAGTGAGCCGTGGATCTCCTTACAGCAATCTGGGATGACTTTTTCTTAACTACTTCTTCTCTTCAAACTCTCCGACACTCTGCTCTTTCTGAGCCTTTGATGGAAACCAGAGGATTTGTTCTCCTGACTTGGCATTAAACTTCCTGCAGTTGATCTACCTCCACACCTATGTCACACACAAGTGCCCCCTACCTGAGTCAGCTCACAGGTCCTCTTCTCCAAGGGAATGGTCTCTGTCTTAGCTAAGGTTTTACTGCTGTGAACAGACACCATGACCAAGGCAACTCTATAAAGGTCAACATTTAATTGGGGCTGGCTTCCAGGTTCAGAGGTTCAGTCCATTATCATCAAGGCAGGAACATGGCAGTGTCCAGGCAGGCATGGTGCAGGACGAGCTGAGAGTTCAACATCTTTATCTGAAGGCTGCTAGCAGAATTCTGGCACCAGGCAGCTAGGACAAGGGTATTAAAACCTAAATCCACAAGGTCACACCTACTCCAACAAGGCCATACTTCCCAACAGTGCCACTCCCTGGGCCAAGTGTCTACAAACCATCACTGTCTCCTAAGAGTTTTGAGTGTCTTTTTTACAAACACTATAATCATGGTCTGCTACTCTGAGGTTGCCCTGGAGCTCTGGCATGTGGTTTGTTGTGGATCATAATTAAGAAGAAAGGGAGGGCAGAGAGGACTCAGAACGTTTCTTCGTTTCTTACTTGGATCTCTCTGTCTCTCTTAGACCCCATTCTCATTCTTTGGATCAGAGAGGGAGGACTTCTCTTGGATTCTTGTCTGTTCTGCGTTCACAGCTCTTGGGTTTAGACTGATTTTCAGTAGAGGCTCAGGGACAAGAGAAGAAAATGAACAAAGTCTCAGGAAGCATGTGTTCTTTCATCACTGTGGTCGTTGCTCTTTAGTAACTGAAAGCATTTCATCACTGTGGTCGTTGCTCTTTAGTAACTGAAAGCATTTCGTCTATAATTTTGGTTGTACTCAGTATCGGCTGCCAGATAAGACACACATCAGCCTATATCATTTTTTTATCTTAAATATTACACGGGATCAACAGTAAAAACTTGTTGAAGTTTAGTATGTTTAATTCTCCTTGTTGAAGGGGAGAATTAAACATACTAAACTCCTAAACTAACTACTAAATTGCTAAACGACTAAAACATACTCTGTTTGAAAATTCCATAGTGATATTCAATAATTTGTATGGCAATTAAAAAATCAAATTGATTAAATAATAATTAACTGAAAAGAAAAGTTGACTAGACATGTTGTAGCGTTTGGTGTATAAATGTGGCAACCCCAGTTCGGCAGGAAAGTGTAGTCTGTGCTCGCTTCTCTTTACCTAGAACAAAAATCTTACCTCATTAACGGAGTTAGCCACTGCACTGTTGACAGACATGTAAGTAGCTTTCCAGTTTTTCTTTTCCTTCCTTTGAATAATGCCCCAGTGACATTCATTTATGTTTCTCCTTGCACACTTTTAGTCTCAGCTGCTTTGTGTCAAATGAGGACGTGCAAGTGCTGACCTCAAAGGGCTGTTGTGAGACTCAAATGATGCTTAGGAAGCTGTCAAGTGACAGAAAGGAGTCCTCAGCGCTGGCCTTTGGCTGCATTAGACTGAGACGCACACAAGCTTAGCTTCCCTAGCTGTGATGGTTTAGGAGAGAGCGTGCGTGTCCCTCACAGGGTCATGTGTTGAACCCTTGGCTCCCAGCCAATGGTGCTGTTTGCTGGTTTTAGAGGTAGAACCTAGTTGGAGAAAATAGATCCCTTTGGAGAGGTGTGCCTTTGAAGGCTATCCTGAGACTCCAGTCCTCTCCCAGTCCTGTTTATTGTCTGTCCTGAAGTGAGCATCATGCTTTACTACACATTCGCACTGTCATGATGATCAGCCTTACACGGGCCCACATCAACAAACCCACGGACGGTGGACTGATACCTCCGAGACAATGAGCTAAAATAAAGAATTCTACCTAAGTTATTTATGTCAAGTATTTTGTTCTGAATGATGAAAAATCTATCAGACAAAAACCAAAACCCTTTAGGGATAGAGTCTGGCTATTTGGCCTTGTTATCTATCCTATCAAGTTCTGGCACAATACTTTTAAAAATTTGATTCTAAATAGGTAAAAAACTAAATAACAGAATTAAATGTTTTCTAAAAATATATATATTTAAATTAATGGTGTGTGTGTGTATGTCTGTGTGTGTCTGTGTGTGTCTCTGTGTGTGTGTGTGTCTGTGTGTGTACCTATGGAAGCTAGAGACATTGGTTCCCCTGGAGCTGGAATTGTAAGTAGTTTTGTGTGGCTGGGTACTGTGAATTGAACTTGGGTCCCTGGAAGAACAAAATTGCTCCTAACCACTGATCTATCTCTCCAGCCTCTATGTCTACCCTCTTTATTTACTTTTACCTTTTGTAATTTACTTCTCCCTCAGGTTACTTTTTTTTTAAATGATATTCCCTTTTTTCAAACCACCTATTTAAAAAGTGATTTTTCTAAAATCTTTGGTTGTTAGAATTCTCTGTCTTCCTTTTGGTGGTCTGGGGAAGGAGAGGAAGATTGGATGTTACTGTGTAGTACAGACCAGTTTTGCAGTGATGTCCTCCTGCCTCAGCCTCCTGACTATTAGTATTGCAGCTGCATATGCATGCCAAGTCTGCTTTTTAAGTTTTATAAGCATGTTTATCAAGTTTTGGGAGGATTCAGCTAGACCTGGGAACCCCAGATCCCAAACACCATCTCAATATTGCAGGTGTTGACAGTTGCCCTACGCGTCAGACACTGGGAGATATTTTGCTTCAGTATGGCCAAAAATCCTAATGGTTGAAAGAATCAGAAAACCAAAGTTAGCTCAAACTATAAAAATGAGTATACATTGTTGAATAATCTACAGGTATCTCTAGTTTCTCACAATGGCTCAAATCATGCCAATGTAGTGATTGGTTTTGTCAACTCGATTGGATCTAGGCTCACTTGGTACACACATCCAGGTGTAGCTATGAGGGCATTTTTGGAAGAGTTTCACATAAGGGGAAAACCACACCTTGAATATGAGTGGTGTCACTCCATGGGTTGGGATCACAGATTAGGACAAAGAGGGTGGATGCACAGTGTGACTGAGTGTCTCATGTTCCCACTGCTGTGCTCTCCCTGCTCTGATGGACTGTGCTTCCAAGGAACCAAAGTAAATCCTTCTTCCCTTAAGTTGCTTTGCGTCAGATGTGTGGTAGGAGCAAGGAGAAAAGTGACTGAGAGCAGGAAACTGGTCCTAAGGACTGGAGCTATGGCTGTGGTCAGCCTGGCCATGTGGTTCACAGGCCTTTACAAAGTTAGTGGGACAATATGGAGGAGTGTATAGCTCCAGGCCTCAGAGCCATGGAATACTGTACACAGAATACAGTGGGCAGGACACTGAGAGGAAAGTGGAAAGTGGGGGTTCCGCTTACGAGGTTTCAGAGAGGGGCTAGACTGCCAGAAATTGGGTCAGAAGGTATTATTAATGCTGTATTCTGTCAGAGAACCTGCCTGTACTTTTCCCATAGTATGTTTGAGTGAGGCGGAATCAAAACTACTGTGCTAGTTTGTTTGGTGGTAGAGATTTCGAGCTGGCCTAACATTCCTGCTGTGATATGGTTATGACAGACTACATTTGTAATGAGAATTCAAATCAGAAAGAGTTGAAAAAAAGTGAAGTTTATTAAAGAAAATGGTATGGGGTTAGTGGCAAAGCTTCTGTAATCATTCACGCTTTAAGGGGCAACCTTGTGCTTTCCATTTGGAAAATGGGCAAGGTGCCCTGAGAGCAAGATCCTACCCAGTAAAGGATCCAGAGTCTAGCAATATAAATTCAGTAGAAAGGAGACAGACTAAATTGAGACTGCTGCCACAGAGGATCACTGCTGGAGGACAACTGTCCAGGGAAGTATTCTCCTGCTTCAGCCACCAAGGAGAGATGTTGTGCTAATAACTAATATCAACTGGGGGGTTTCTGCCCTGCCTTGAATCATTTGGTTCCCAGATAAAAGACACAAAACCTTTACATTTATAAGAAGCCTTAGAGCACTAGAGCTGGGCACATTCCAACCCTCTACGCTGTTTTGTCTACTTCCCTGACAATAACTCTGAGTTATCATTTGCCATGTTCTGCCTGGGGTGCTCTTACTCCAATTGGCCAGCCCTCATGGCTATGTTTTCATGATTCATCTACCCTGTAGCATCTTCTCCTCTCTCTTCCTTCTCCTTTATCCTCACAGTCTCTCCTTCAGACCCAAAACCTAGGAATCAAAGCCCTGCCTACCTCTTTTCTGCCTAACTACAGGCTGTAGGCATCTTTATTTAGCAATCAGGGACAACTTGAGGGGCAAGGTTACATAACATCACCTGTTTTACATGAGGATCTCTTCATCTATGGGGACAGCCAGGCCTTAAGGGGCAGTATTTGGCATTAAAATACATAGCAACAGACCAAACCTCAGCAGTGAGACCAATACAGCCCTGGTTGAAGCTCGATAAAGTGCATCTCAGGCTGGCAACAGAACTTTACACTGTTGTCCATGTAGTCTGGTTTTGCAGGCATGCAAAATGTAGGCATTGTGGAGTCATGGAAGTTTGCAACAAGATTCCAAACAGCTGACAGGAACCAAGGATCAGCTAGGGACAGGATCCTTCTAGTCTTTGTCTGTATCCCAGAGATGACCCTGTACTACAACTCTTCACACCCAAATTCCTCCTGGAGAGAACTGGTCTCTCAGGAGTACTGACATACAGATTTGCAGGAGTGACAAGCCCAAGTCAGAGACAGCAAGACCAGCTAACACCAGAGATAACCAGATGGCAAAAGGCAAGCACAAGAGCATTAGCAACAGAAACCCAGACTACTTGGCATCATCATCATCACCAGTTTTCCCACCACAGTGAACCCTGGTTACCCCAACACACCAGAAAAGCAAGATTCTGATTTAAAATCACATCTCAAGATGATGATAGAGGACTTTAAGAAGGACATAAATAACTCCCTTAAAGAAATACAAGAGAACACAGGTAAACAGGTAGAAGCTCTTAAAGAGGAAACAAAAAAATCCCTTAAAGAATTACAGGAAAACACAAACAGGTGAAGGAACTGAACAAAACCAACCAAGATCTAAAAATGGAAATAGAAACAATAAATAAATCACAAAGTCAGACAACCCTGGAGATAGAAAACCTAGGTAAGAGACCAGGAGTCATAGATGCAAGCATCACCAACAGAATACAAGAGATAGAAGAGAGAATCTCAGGTACAGAAGATACCATAGAAAACATTGACACAACAGCCAAAGAAAATGCAAAATGCTTCTAACCCAAAACATCCAGGAAATCTGGGACACAACAAGAAGACCAAACCTAAGGATAATTGGTATAGAAGAGAGTGAAAATTCCAAATTATAGGGCCAGAAAATATCTTCAACAAAATTATAGAAGAAAACTTCCCTAACCTAAAGGAAGAGATGCCCATGAACAAATAAGAAACCTACAGAACTCCAAATAGATTGGACCAGAAAAGAAATTCCTGCTGTCACATAATAATCAAAACACCCAATTCACTAAAAAGAGGAAGAATCTTAAAAGCAGTAAGGGAAAAAGATTAAATAACATATAAAGGCAGACCTATCAGAATTATACCAGACTTCTCACCAGAGACTATGAAAGTTAGAAGATTCTGGGGGTATCTCATACAGACCCTAAGAGAATACAAATGCCAACCCAGACTATTATACCCAGCAAAACTCTCAATTACCATAGATGGAGAATCCAAGATATCTGCCATGACAAAACCAAATTTACACACTATCTTTCCACAAAACCAGCCCTACAAAGGATAATAAATGGAAAACTCCAACACAAGGAGGGAAGCTACACCCTAGAGAAAGCAAGAGACTAATCTTCTTCCAACAAAACCAATAGAAGATAACCATGCAGACATAAAAATAACACCAATAATAACAGGGAGCAACAATCACTATTCCTTAATATCTCTTAATACCAGTGAACTCAATTCCCCAATAAAAAGACATAGACTAACAGACTGGATACATAAACAGGACTCAGCATTTTGCTGTATACAGGAAACACACCTTAGTGTCAAAGACAAACACTACCTCAGAGTTAAGGGCTGGAAAACAACTTTCCAAGCAAATGGCCCCAAGAAACAAGCAGGAGTAGCCATTCTAATATTGGATAAAATCGACTTTCAATCAAATGTCATCCAAAAAGATAAGGAAGGATACTTCATACTCACCAAAGTAAAAGTCTACAAAGAAGAACTCTCAATTCTGAATATCTATGCTCCAAATGCAAGGGCACCCAGAATTCTCAACTGAGGAAATACAGAGTGGCTGAGAATTACCTAAAGAAATGTTCAACATCTTTAGTCAACAGGAAAATGCAAATCAAAACAATCCACTTTAACAATTCCATTCCACACTAGTCAGAATGGCTAAGATCAAAAACTCAGGTGACAGCAACAGAGGTGCTTAGTGAATGAAAAAAATGAGGACATGAGTGCTCATGTCTCTGAGTGTGGTCGAGGAGAAGTTTAGTCTAGATATGAGGAAGAAAACAGCCAGAGGCATCTGCAAGAGTCCAAACTGAAGCAGGCCAGCAGACTGAACTGGGATGAACAAGAGGAGACAGATGGAGGATGAAGGGTACGTGTTTGAGCAGCAAGACAGGAAAAGAGGGAAAAGGAGGCCAAGAGAGGTACCAGGAACCAAGAGCACCATGAGAACCAAGAGGATGTGTAGCCAAAGGAAAAGAGAAGCTGGATGAAGGGCAGCTAAACACAGGGCCTGGAGAAGTTTAGGGTGAGGGTAGGAAGCCAACCAGGATGACTCTCTAACAGGTAAGCAGGGACTGAGGGCCAGAGCCTGCTTTGTGTGTTAAATAGGGACAGTTAGTCATTTCTCCTGATTTTAAAAAATGACTTAATACTTAGAAGTCTTACTCCTGCTCTTTGTGGGGGGTGTGGTGAGGGGGAGTGAGGCAGGGTTTCTCTGGGTAGCCTTGGCTGTCTTGGAACTTTCTCTGTAGACCAGGCTGGCCTTGAACTCACAAAGATCCACTTGCTTCTGTCTGACTCCTGAGTGCTGGGATTAAAAGTGTACGCCACCACCGCCTGGCTCATTTTCTCTTTTTAACTAGTTTTTTCATACCATATATTTTGAACATGTTTCCCCCCTCCCTCCAACTCATCCTATTACTCCCCACCCTCTTCCCACATAACTTTCTGTTCTTTCTCTCTTTCCAAAAAAGAAAAAGCAAACTCAGGAAAACACAAAACAAAATTCAGAAATAAAAACAAAGAAGCAAAAGACCAACATGACAAACAAAACAAAACAACAAACAACAAACAACAACAACAACAACAAGAAGAAGTCAGGAAAAGAACCCATGGAGTCCATTTGCGTTGGCCTTCCACTGCAGAGCCTGGGCCTGGTTGCATGGGGTTGGAAGATGCTTCATTGGAGGAAGCTGATTTTCCCTTTGTTAGCTCATACCTACTGTAAATGGCTGCTTTGGGGATCCCATGTTCACCTTTGCCTTTCAGTGCTGAACCTGTACAGTGTCGGGCTTGAACCTGTACAGGTCTTATGTGCAATGTCACAATCTCTCTAAGTTCTAATGTGCATCGGTCCCGCTGTGTCTGGAAGACACCTTCTTCTTGAAGTCATCTATCATCTCTAGATCTTAGAATTTTTCTACCTCCTCTTTTGCAAAGATTCCCTGGGCCTTGGGAGGAGGAGGTTGGTAATATCCCATTCAGGGCTGAGTGCTCCAAAGTCTTTCTCTCCCTGGCCATCTTCAGGGTATGGATCTCCATGTTAATTCTCAGCTACTCAAGAAGGAGCTTCTCTGATGTGGCTTGAGAGAAGCACTGTCCTATGGGGTTAGCAGAGTGTCTTTAGGAGTCATTTTATTGTCATGTTCCTTTAGCAGGACAATAGTAGTAGTTTCCAGCTAGGTGCGTGGCATATCCAGTTTCAGGTTCTTGGCTACTTTAGCAGTGCCAGATATAGGTTTCATGGAGGGGGCCTTAAACCCAATCTTGAATATTGGCTGGTTATTTCTATAATATTTGTGCCTTTCTTGCACCAGTACATCTTGCAGGCAGGTTAGTGTTGTAGGTGGTAGGAACTCTACTTGGGTGATATTACTGATTACTCTTCTCCTCCAGTACCATGCAGAGTACCTTCCAGCAGCATTGGCTTAGTTAGGGTTTTACTGCTATGAACAGACACCATGACCAAGGCAACTCTTATAAGGACAACATTTAATTGGGGCTAGCTTACAGGTTCAGAGATTCAGTCTATTGTCATCAAGGAGGGAACATGGCAGCATCCAGGCATGCATGGTATAAGGAGCTGAGAGTTCTACATCTTCATCTGAAGGCTGCTAGCAGAATACTAGCTTCCAGGCAGCTAGGATGGGAGTCTTAAAGCCCATACCCACAGTGACACACTTACTCCAACAGGGTCACAGCTACTGTAACAGGGCCACATCTTTTAATAGTACCCTTCCCCGGGCTGAGCATATATAATCCACCACAACTATGAATGATAGTCAGTAGGGATAAAGCTTCTAGATGGGCAACAGCTTGTAAGTCTTCCACTTAACCCTCCCTCAGTGAGGTATGCTTGTGTGTTCCTTTGTGGAACTCCCAAAGAGAAGATTATATTTTATCCTTCTCAGAAGTTCTAGCAAGCCTCCTGTGGACTCCCCATACTAATGAAATCACCATGGTCAGGCAAACAGAACACGCTGATTTGCTTGAATCTTGAAGACTGACCCCTGGTGTAAAAGGGCAGTGCAGAACATGTGTTGGAAGTCAAGCCATGTCAAATGTCTCTCTAAAAATCTTCTATGTTTTAGTCAAAAATCCTCTAAAATGCCACATCTAGTAATCTCATCTCTATTACTTTATTTTCTTATGTCAATACCAAATCCACTTGCCAGAAAGCCCATGTAATGGTAGCTTCTGTTTAATGGAAATGTTTTTCTAAGGTTTAAGTAATTTCCTTTCAGACACATGTAAATTACAATTAATCATTTGAAAGAGAGGCGAATCTCCTTAACTATCTCCATTGAAAAAAATCTCCTGTCATTATCCACCTTTGCATTAAATACAAAGTGAAAATACCAAGTTCCTTATCCAAAAGCAGATTTAACATATGGTTGCAGGTGGGTTCTCACTTTTAAATTGAATTTAATTATAATGATTTGCCTGGGCAATAATTATCCCAACTGAATGGGGAGAGGATAGTACTTTCCATTAAATCCCAGGATCAATTGAACAATTGAAAGCAGCAGCCTTGGCGGTTCACACACAGGCAAAAATCTTAGACTTAAAAATGGCCAAAAGCCAAAACGACAAGGCAAATATGTTCTTTCTCTCCTTGGATGTTTCTTTTACAGGCATCCTTAAACTCATTTTAATCAAATAGATAAACAATTAAGAATAACAGTAGACATTCTCCCCATCAGAAGGGATCAGACCCATGGCCTCAATATATGCTAGAAAAGCACTGGACCACTGAGCTACATCTCCATATATGCTAGGTAAGCCCTGGACCACTGAGCTACATCTCCATATATGCTAGGTAAGCACTGGACCACTGAGCTACATCTCCATATATGCTAGGTAAGCCCTGGACCACTGAGCTACATCTCCATATATGCTAGGTAAACACTGGACCACTGAGCTATATCTCCAGCCGCCGATGCAGTGAACTGTAGACCAGAAGTAGTGTAACTGCCTGTCTCATTACCTGACATAGTCTCCATGGCTCAGGCCAAAGGACAGTGAGCTATGATAGGAAGTTTTTCTTTTTAATTTTTAGTGACATTTTAAATTTATCTTATGCACGTGTGTGTATGTGTGCATGTACACTCACATGGGTGTGTACACACATGTACATGTGTGCTTGTAGAAGTCAGAGGATGTTTTATGAGAGTAGTGTTTCTCCTTCTACCATGTGGGTCTCAGGGCTCCAATCCAGGTAGTCAGGCTTGGTGGCAGGCACCTTTACTTGGTGAGCTGTCTTGTAAACCCCTGAAAATCAACAGGAAAATTGATGCAAATTAAAAGCATGGAAGTTTTAAGGCTAATTTCTGGTCTTTTCCTCTTTAGTATCTCTCTCTTTCTCTATTTGTTTCTCAGATTTATGAGATCTCCTAAGACAATAGCCTCACTCCTTTTGTTTATGAACAGAGAATGTCATTGGATCTGACAAAGATTAGACAAGTATGAGTGAGTCTACCATCCGTAGAGCATCATCACTGAGCCATAATGGTAGGCAGGCCCCTGTCTTCAGTGGGATGTAGGCTAAATAGCTCCCAGGTTATTGTTGTCTGGTTACCAAGCAATGGTGAAGGTTGGCCTGCTCCCCTCCCCCCATTAATCTCCTTGCATAATGTCCAGTGATCCAACCATCTGGTCCCTCTGCTCCACTCTTTTCTGTCCCATTTCCTTACCCCCCACTCTCATCGGCTACAGGATCCCATTGTACAGTCCCATCTCTCTACCCAACCTCCCCATTCTTTCTCTCCCAGCTTCTGTCCTCTATCCCCACCCTGTCATCATAACTGTTCTGAAGCTTTGGCAAGTGGAACTAGCACTGAACAGTGTTAACGACTGCTGTGGAAACAGCTGGTTCCTTCGAGCTGGAAGGGAATACAGTAGGTGCAAGAGAAGACGCCAGAAAGGAAGAGCTTAAGTAGCAAATCGTCCACCTTCCTTGGCATCAGTCCAATGCATCACCTTCTTTTATCTCTTGTGTTTACTAAAAACTGTAGCTAAGGGTCAGGCTTCACAGCACTTGTCTATGATTACAGTCTGGAAGATTACAGTTCCGGGCTGGCCTGGATAACAGAGCAATACTCTATTCAAAAGAAAAAAAAGTGGGAACAAACGGAAAGATAAATAAATGAGAGATAGGTATATCCTAGAACCATCAGTTCTCAATCTGTAGGTGGTGACTCTTGTGATTCATATCAGTAGCAGAGTTACAGTTGTGGGGGAGCAATGAAAAGAGACTTTATGGTTGTGGGTCACCACAGAACTAACCGTACTAAAGGGTCCCAGCATTGGGAAGGCTGTGAACCATTGCTACACCTGTCTCTGAAGCACAAAGTGTTTGGTGTTAGACTTGGTTTCCACTTCTAATGGGTAGCTAAAGGGAAAATGTCTATGAATTCAAATATCAAGTTGCTTGGGACATTTCTAACATTTTGTTCTTCATCATTGTCAGGCAGGGCCATCCTCGGGGCAGCACAAGTGCCACCATTACAGGAGCAGCTGTGTCTGCTTGTCTAAGATCACTGTTGCCTGCTTTGTTGACATCTACCGTTATTTCCTAGAAGGAGGAGGGGGAATGTCTAACCCCTCCCCCAAGACATTTTATCCAATTCCCCCTGAATTGCATGTGCTCTGGGGGGGGGGAGGATAAAACTGAGCAGAGGTCAATGAAGAGGGGGTCCCATCTATGTATTTACAGGGATGCCATCATTCATGACAGGATTGGGGCAGGCTTTCCAGGGCCGAGATCCATCCCTGTTCCTGTCAGTGACCCCTCATCTGTGCTCTGGAAGTAGGCCCAATATGTCTACAGGCTCCTCAGGTTGAGCTTCAGATTGGCCCTTAGAAGAATGGGTTAGACATTATTTAGTCTCCTCAAGGGAAGACATTTTAGCAACAACCAGGCAATTAGGAAAATGTCTGCAGTCATCCTTTTTATTTCTTTCTGATCCTCTCCTATAAACTTTTTGCAGATTATGTTAATCAGCATCCTGTGTTGGAAATAGGCAATACGTTTAAAATAGGAAGACTGGAAGAGAGCGTATTAAAGAGACTACAAGGTTGTGGGAAGTGTGGCTGTAAGCCGTAACTGAAGGTCCAGGAGCCAGGGAAGGGCTGGTGAGGGCTGGGGATGGGGACAGTGAAGAAAGGGTGTCTTCAGCAGGCATTGGGCCCACCCACAGAGTGACACAGAGTCTCCCCCTCTTCATCTCCCACAGGGCCTATCTCTTGCCTAGTCCAGCAAGAAGCTGGTCAAGAGAGCTAGCTCATGGCTACAGTTGTGTTAACTGCTCTCATCAGGACAGAGGTGAGATTGGAGAGTTGTGAGAGAGGATTCAGATGGGACCACACCTGAGCGGTGGACATGTAGGCACACCCTTCCTGAGAGCTGGGCCAACAGGAAAGTCAGAGACGTGGAACCAAACCTTTACGTGAAATTACCAGGGTAGCATCTTAGGAGTGAGAAGCCAGTCTATAGAAATGAGAGGCTTTTGGTCTTCGTCTTTGACTTGAATGTCAACGGGAGGCGCCTCTGTACCAGTGGATACCCAACTCTCTAAAATATGTGCTACTATTATTAGGTCAATCTAAAAATACTGCGCTGTGAAAGAGAAAGCTTCACTGTATCCGTGCTTACATGTTCTATGTGTCAGTGCTGAGTAATTTTAGTAAAGGATCATAAGTAATTCTGATTTAATAAAGAGGCTAAGAGAACAGCTATTGTTTTTGGGCCTCTGTCCCTTTTCTTGCAGAAATAGTTCCCTGAGTTTCCAGTGGCACCCTTCCCGTCTCAGCCCCGAGACTGTGGGCGGCCAGTGATTCAGCTTGGCCCCAGTGTGTGCTCTGTCCTCTGGGCTTCAGGCAAACACACAGAGATGAGCGTGTGAAGCGTGTCAGGCCTGCCAGGTGGGACAGGAAGTGTGGGTGGTCATTTCTGCCTTGAGTGGACACTGGCCACAGGAACAGCGTGAAGAAGAGCAGAAGCTGGGTATGGGGAGGGGCCAGGCTCTGGTGACAGCAGCTGAGTCCTTGAGTCTGTTTCACAAACCAGGGCAAGGCCTTCTACCCAGCAAGCGAGGGCTTTTTACTCAGGCCCTTTTAAGTTGGATTTTCTGTTACTGGGAGCCTAAAGTTTCTTACAAAATGCTGTCACCAAATCATATGTGTGGGCCCTTTCCTCCCAGGTGAAACAGCTGACCCCCATCATTTTCATTAACATATGTTTTTTCCCCTTAAAAAGTATCTCCACAGTGTGTTAGAGATACCTTACCACAGCAGCCAGCACTCTGTCAGCAAGTTGGTGATTTTAGCAAGACGTAGAACATCCCTTCCTTTAGAACTGCCTTCTACCTTGCTTTTGTCTGTATTTTCTGTATATGCTAAATATAAAAATATCTAGTAATATTTTCAGTGCTTAACAGTGGGGCTCCAGAGATGGGAAAGATGGCTCAGAGGTTACGAGCATTGCCTTCAGAGGACACAGGTTCAATTCCAGTACAAACATGATGACTCACAAACATTCAGTTCTGGGGAGTCTGATGCCCTCTCCTCTGGGGGCGTTGGACATGCGCATGGTGCACAGATGTATATTTGGGTAAAATGCCTGTGCACTTTTAAAAACAAATCAAAATATGGCTGTGTTCCATACATGGATATTGTCATGATACTGCATTTCAAGGTAAACATGTCATATGACGTGGATTAGTTTGTTCCTTGCTTCATTGATTCTGCAGACTATGCCTTTGGTGTAGTTTATATGGTTGAAGATGGTTGGTACCCACACATTTTAGTGAATGTGTAGCTTTTGCCAGAGGCAGAAGGAAGGTGAGGCAGTTCCATAGGCCATAGAACTTACCTTCGGATCTACTTGGTTCTTCGTGCGGCAGGACAGTGGGGACTAGAGTTAGACCTGGCTTCCTGCGACTTAAGTCAGGTCTGGAAAGCAGCTGTGAGTCCCAGGGCCAGACACAACATGGGAGAGAGCAGAGGGAGGTGTTTCTTGTAAGCACAGTCACTGCTCTTCTTCTGGGCTCACCCTGGGCAGCTCTGCTCCCACCAAGCCCTGGGATAATAAAAGCAAGGTACCATGACTAGCCTAGGAGATTTTTACACAAGCAAGTTGTCATCTCCTAATCAACTCTCCTCACACCTCTTTACACACAAGCCTTACAGTAGCTATGGAGTTCCTTGTCAGCCAGCTGAAAAACGACCGTGGTTCCCATTGCGTTTCAGATAACCCGAGCACAGTGCCGTGGGCTGTGCCGTGGGCTGTGCCGTGGGCTTGGGTCAGACGTGGACTCTGTGTTTATATGGCTCATGCTAGTTGCTCTTCAAGCACAACCATAATCAGGAAGCCAGGACTGAAAATAGTACCAGGTCTCATTTCTCTCTCTGAGTTATCGGCCGGCACCGTTGTTTTCCAGGGATGTTTATTTACTCAATCCACAACAGCAAATCTTTTCTCTCCTGAGCCCGACAGCCACAGGTCAGACTTCACAGTGACACTCCGTGCAGAGCAAAATCTCCATTACCGGTGAAGCCGCTGTTTTTCCTTGAGGATCTTGGTGGAAGGGGAAGCTCAGATGAGACCTCAGTGAATAATTTCCACGTGGAGGTTCTAAGAAGTCTTGGGATCTAAGATTAAGTATCCAGAAAGTGAAGGAAATCTCACTGTTCTCTGAGGCACTAACAATGATGGGGTCAGATCTTGGGGAATCTCTGGCTCTTCAAAGTCTGGGAGCATGAGGTCACCCACTGCTAGTGTGTTCCTGCATAACAAATCACCACAAAACAGAGTGACTTAAAGCAGTGACTAAGGCTTGCTCATCACGGTAGGGCAGTGTTTGGGGATGTGTTTAGGAGGATGGTTCTGGAGTTGTCTAGAGTCACTCACGTAGCTCAGGGACTAGTGGTCTAAGGAGACAGTGGTCTAAGGAGACGGTGGTCTAAGGAGACAGTGGTCTAAGGAGACGGTGGTCTAAGGAGACGGTGGTCTAAGGAGACGGTGGTCTAAGGAGGGCTTTACTCAGTCACCTAGCACTTGGTGCTGTCTGTTGGGCTGTTGTCCTTCTTTATCTTCAGCCATTGGAGCCTGGGATCACTCGCAGGTATTGTGTTTCAAGAGACATTCAGAGTCCTGGGCATTCTGTTGTTATATCTCTAAATTTACTTCTATCAATATTAGTATCCCTAATTTTTTCTCTCTCACACAGATTCCTACCTCTAACTCCATTTTAACCTCTTTTTACCTCTATCTGTCCCTGTCTCTCTTTGCTTACCTCTATTATCTCTACCTCCATCTATATCCTTATTGAGATATCTATCCCTTTCTCTAGATCTCTACCCTTAGCTCTATTTCTGTCCCTATTCCTAAGTCAGTCTGTCTATCTGTCTGCTCTTTGTCTACCATCTATCTGTGTATCTATCCATCTATGCATCTATCTGTCTGTATTTCTGTCTATCATCTATTTATACCTATCTTTTATCTATTTATATACTATCTATTTACTCTATCTATCTATCTATCTATCTATCTATCTATCTATCTATCTATCATCTATCATCTATCTTTTATCATCTATCTTTCTCCGTCTACCACCCCTTTCTTCATTTATCTCTATCTCAAAGAACAGTGGCAACCTTGTGGACACACAGGGATAAGAGGCATTGTTGTAGCTATCTTTGTGAACAATCTATGTGCCTGAGACCTACTTGTATTTAAAAGAAAAAAATTAGGCATAACCAACCTATAAAGTGGAGGGCAGGCACTACAGTATCCTTGTGAGAAGCTAAGAGCCAAGAGATAGCCTGTGTATTTCATAGTCATGAGGAGAGTTGTATGTTAGGTGCCTGAGAAGGCAGGCTGGATGGAGTCAGAGAGATTCGACCATAGAGACAGTTTTGTCACTAACTTTCTCGATACATTTTACTGAACATGACCTCTCAGCCTTAGGTTCCTTGTAAGTCATGTGAGAAAGTGTCAGTCACATGTCTATCATGGTAGGGCGATCCTTGATCTATAAAAGTGCAAATAAATGTCACCGAAAGTAAGTCAGATCAAAGAGCGTTGTTCTCCCCGCCTCTAGTGATGCAGTTTAAAACAGGGAGTAATCTGAGGCTTATGTAGCTACAAAAGACATGCGTCTGCAAACATTTTCTTCTATGTAAATGCTATGGGATGACTTGCCTGTGAATATAGTACAATCCATGGTTTTTCTAAGGGTACAAAAATGTGTGAAATTAAATCAGCCGAGAAGGGAGTAATTAGAGGTAGCCATTTGGGAAGGGAAGAAAAAGAAAAGGACATGGAAACGAAAATGAACTTGAGAGCATAATACAGAGCATGTCTTAGGTTGCACAGGGATAATAAGGAGAGTGCTTTGTGTGTACAGATTTTAGAGGAAAATTATTTGAAATGGAAGTGTATGTATGTGTGTGTTTGTAGGTATGTGTGTATATGTATATGTGTGTATTTGTGTGTAAGTGTATATATGTGTATGTGTGTGTTTGTGACTATGTATGTTTGTATGTGTGTATATGTATGCTTGTGTTTGTGTGTGTGCTTGTATGTGTGTGTATATTTGTATGTGTACATTTGTGTGTATATGTGTATGTATATGTGTTTATGTGTATGTATGTGTGTTTATGTATATGTATGTGCATGTATTTGTGCATATGTGTATGTATGTGTGTTTATATGTATGTGTGTATATGTGTATGTATGTGTGTTCATGTATGTGTATGTATGTTTGTGTGTGTGCTTGTGTGTATGTATGTGTGTGTGTGTGTCAAACTAGCAAAAAGAGATGCATACATGGCTGAGTCTGAAGAACTGAAAGGAAACAGTCCCCAAATGCAACAAGTATCTTTATTAGGGAATGAGTCATGGGAAGTGGAAACCACTAGATGGTGGTGTTTCTGGAGCAAAGGTGACACTGACAGAAGGTATGAGGCCTCAGGACAGCCCTGTGAGGTCATCTCAGCCAAAAGATGAAGGCACGAGTGTGTGCTGTGAGTCTCTGTTGGGCCATTTAGCAGAAATCAGTGGGGCATGTCTTTACATCCTTCCACCCACCCACCACTTTGTCACGTTCTTATGGGTTGCTGTCCCACTCTCAAGTACATACCAGGTGTCAATTTGCATTTTTTTCATGTGTATGTGTATATATGTAGCATGTGTGTATTTGTTATGCATTTATAATGTATATACATGGGTAAATACATGCATATGTGTGCACACATGCATGTGGGGAGGCCACAGTAGAGCTCTTTTATCTTCCTTTACAATTCCCCATCTTACTTTTGTGAGCCGGGGCCTCTCATTAGATAGGAATCATCAATTCAGTAAGACTAGCTGACCAATCTGTTACAAAGATTCTGTGGTCTCTACCCTCTCAGCATGAGGCCTCAGGGCCACCACACTTGGCTTTTTAAAAAAAAACTTTTAATTGATTCTTTGTGAGTTTCATATAATGTACCCCAGTCCTCATCATCTCCTCAACTCCTGATGTCTCTCCTCTGCTGTTGCAACCTCTCCTCTACAAACAAATACAAATAAAACAAACAATAAAACATCTTGTGGAAGCCACAGTATGCCACAATGTGTCCCACAGTATATCCCTCTATCCACACATCTTCACTTGCAAATGTTCATTTTGATGGGTCATTCGAGGTCTCTGGCTTCTGTGACACCATGAATATTGGATCCTCACCAGGACTCCTCTGGGTTATCCTGTTGTTGCCCTGTGTCATGGAGGGTTTGCATGTTTGGATCAGCAAGACCTGCTTTTTACATGCATTCTGGGCTTCCAAACTCAGACCTTCCCACTTGTATGGTAAGCACTGTACCGAAACCGTGAGGCCGCTCCTCCCTAGGGCAATCACCAACATTGAGAGAGTTCTCATGGAAACAACAATGCTTCTGCTTCCCTGTGCTCAAGGGAAGGGACTGGAAAACTTGGGCCTGTGGGGTAAATCCAGGCTGCCGGTTCTTGCAAATAAAGACTCCACTATTTGTTTATATATTGCCTACAGCTACCTTAATTCTATGAGGGCACAGGTTGCATGCCTGCCAAGTGGAGAACATTTAACACCAGGCCCTCTGCAGATGATGTTTGCCAAACTCTGCTCTAGTGGGGCAGTTTACTTAGCTCCTCAGAGAGTTCCCAGCAAGATGGAGACCTGGATGTCCACAACTGTAAGCAGTCATGCAATACAAACTGTTCTATAGGTCTCTGGATCCTTCTAGTTCTCTCTGGATCCTTCTAGTTCTCTCTGGATCCTTCTAGTTCTCTCTGGATCCTTCTAGTTCTCTCTGGATCCTTCTAGTTCTTTTTTCTATCACGTTTTCTTAGAACCCCTTTGCAGATAAGCTGCTTGCATGTGAAGCCATGTTTACCTTGGGAGAAATGAATACTGAAATAGACTACAATCCTGCTGGTAGGGTGGGTCTTCTTCCTATTCCATGGAGGGGGTCTTGCCTGTTTCTCTGTGACTCACCATGCTCGCCCTGCATGAGGCTGAGGCTTTTGACTGAGACACATGTTACATGGAATGGCATTTCTTTTTTAACATTTTCCTACGATGTTTTTCTCTCTAGTATTCATGTGTGAAATAGCTGATCATGACTAGTTGCATTGATTTTAAAAGTTGTAAAGGACTGTTAACCACCTTTTAAATCCCTAAGTTTATAAGTAGCTACAAGCTCACACCGCATGAACTTGGGGTCTGCACACACACACTGCAGACCGTGCAATGGAAGATTCATTAGGAAAGGCATCAGCACCATGCCGGGGTGGGGGTGGGGTGATATGGGGCACCAGTAGGGAGAAGCAGAGCACAAGAGGAAATGTCATGGCAAGGTTCAGCTTCCAGCTCCACAGAAACTGTTCCCCCATCCCCACAGCGTCCGGAACAGCCACTGGCAACTGGCAGTAACCACTGAGTGAAGGGGAGTGTCTGTTAGAATCCTGCCTCTATCTTCTCATTTTAAGTTAATACTTGAAATGTATTTGCTTGTTTGTTAGTATTTATTCATGTATTACGACATGATGTCATGCTTCCCTGGCTGGCCTGGAACAGAGATCTCCTTCCCAAGTGCTGGGATGCAAAGCACCACAGAGCCTGGCTCCTGCCCGTGTTTTCAAGTTCCTTCCATCTGCCAGGGTTCACGTCACTGTCAATCCCTTATCCATGGCTTCAGACACTTCATCCTGAGGGGCGCTATTCTGCCCGGATTCTTCCACTCGAGGCGCTTAGTCTTCATCATCAAGTTGACTCATTTGGACTCACCTAGGAGATTTAGTGAGATGTTCCTCCTGGGAAGTCTACAAGAATCAGGGGAAGAAAGAGGATGCCATCTGAATGTGGGTGGCACCACCTTCTGGAATGATGACAGAAGAAAAGGAGAGAGAGGAGGCAGCCAGCCAAGCGCCTGTCAGCAGTCAGCTAAGCATGTCTCCTTCCGTCTTTCTGCTTCCTGCTCTGTGATGAAATTGACAGATATCTGCCATTTTCCCTGACTGTTGTGATGTTCTTCCCAAGGGCATCAAGCCAAATAGTCATGAAACGAACCCACTGAAACCATGAACCATGACAACCCTTTCTTTAACTTGTTTGTGTCAGGTATCTGTCATAGTAACGAAGAAAGTAAAACTCCTGGCCATCATCCTATGTTCTCCCTCTCCCTCTCTTCTATTCTGAAGCATTAATGGTTTCCAGAAATTGTTATTTTTTACATGTATGTATGTATGTATGTGGACATGCTGCAGTATATATGTAGTCAGAGACCAGGGTGTAAGAGTAGGCACTGTTTCCAAAATGGGGGTTCCAGGAGTGGAGCTCAGGTTATCAGGCTTGGTGGCACACAGCCTCACCTTCTGAGACACTTCCCTTCCCTCCAGGTGTCATTCTTTAATGAGTGTGTGTGTTGTATACTCTTCTTAACCAACCTTACCAAGTGTACTGACTTAATGACCACATCTGTGTTCCCAATCTGCCAGAAAAAAATATCTTTAGTCTAAATCTCCCACTTTCGGATTTATTTAACCTGTTTAATATCTAGATCAGAAGCTTAGCATGTCCGACATGGGGCTCATCATCTGTCATGCCTGCCAAGTTTCCTTTCACTTGCTCTGTGCGACATCCTCCCATCTCTGGTACACTTGCCTGGACCAGCAGCCACAGCCACAGGACCTTCTGCACACATTTCATCTCCCCCATCTGGGTGGTCATACATCTCAAATATCTTTCCAGCACTCTTATGCCACCATCTTAGCCACAAGCTTCATCGTCTCTCCATTGTGTTATTAAATCAATCCATCCCCTGGTTTCCTAGCTCCTCATTCTCTCTTTCTCTCTCTCCCCCCTCTTCCCCCTCTTTTTTACAAGCCACAGGGTCTAGTTCTAAAATGCCCCCAGCCAGAGTCTAGATTAGGGAAAACAGAAACCAGGAAAGTATTTTAGACAGTTATGGACCTAGTGTTATCAAATGTTGTTTATGAAACTGCAGAAAGTGTGCGCCTCTTTGAGAACATGTGTGAACTTGCCATAGTGTGTGGAAGACTGAAGGTCAGAAAAAGCTGAAGTTTGCCAGCTCTATATCTTGACAGTGGCTTTCTGAGAACACAGGAAGCAGCAGCTGTGGCCCAGGTTAAGACTTTGGAAAAATCACTAAGGTACCCATAGCTGTTGGTCGCCATCAACGTGGGTGCTTCTTACACAGCCAAATGAGAACAACCTGACATTGGTCCAAGCCCACATGCCTGCTAGCCTCTGTGCAAGAGTAAGCATGGCCACTGACTTCTTCTGCTGTTGGAATCTGGATTCCGAACTGGTGTATGCCAGACTGTAAGGCAACAAATTAGGGATCTGGGAAACCCAGTCCCAGGTTTTCAACTAAGGCAGTCCAGCAGAGAACATGGAGGATAACTCAGCTCTGAGGACTATGGTAATCTGACATTCAGGGAAAAAAACCCAGCTGGGGATGGAGAGGTGGCTCAATGATTGAGAGCACTGCTACTCTTTCAGAGGACCCAGGTTCAATTCCCAGCACCTATCTCAGGTGTCTTACAATCACCTATAAATGCAGCTCCAGGGGACTGAGTGCCTGCTTCTGGCCTCTGCAGAGATCTGAGTGAATGACCTACCATCAGACAAATAAAAATAAAGTCTTTAAAAAATTCCATAGTTCTGGGGATAGACAGGTCATGTCCTTCACAAAACAGGAGCTTCCTGCCTCCCCAATCACTGGTTCATTCTCCTCTTTTCATCAGTGCTGGTCTTATTTTGGTGGGATGGTTGATTATAAGGCTAATTCTCATTCTGTGGGTCAGGATGAACTTATGATCCCCTTGCCCAAGACTCAAGTGCTGGGCTTTCAGATGTATGCACTGGCCTTGCTGAATGACTCTTAACTACTTGATACTGTGATCAAATATGGGTAATAAGCACCATAAGTGGGAGGGGCTTATTTTGATTTATGTTCAAGACAACATGGTCAGTACATTGTAGCAGGGAATCATGACTAGGGATTGGCAAAGGCTAGACACATTGGTTCCACAGTCAGGAAGAAGAGAGCTAACAAGAATTACGCTGTTAAACTTTAAGGCTTGCCCTGATTGATCCGTTTCCTCCAGCAGGGCCCCACCTCCTGAAGGTTCTACATCTTCCTAAAAGGGCATCACCACGTGGGGACTTAGTGTTCAAACATGCTCGTGAGGGACATTCCATGTTCAACTACAATATGAACAGTGACACCACATTCTATACTTTTTCATGGACTTTTATCCGTGTGTGGAAGTCCACTTGATTCCATCAATGCCCTCTTGAGAAACTTACAGTGTGTGTGTGTGTGTGTGTGTGTGTGTGTGTGTGTGTGTGTACATATAGAGACCAGAGGACAATCTCAGGTTATCTTTCTTCAGGTGCCATCCACTTTGTTTATTTGAGGCGGGGTCTCTCATTGGCTTGAACTCACCAGATGTGCTTGGTTGGCTGGCAACTGAGTCTCGGGAATTCACACCTGTCTCTGCCTCTGGAGAACTGGGACTACCATTTCTTGCTGGCATGGCAGGGTTTTTACAGGGGTTTTGGAAGTCAAACTCGGTCCTTGGGCTCTCAAGGCAAGCCCTTAACTGAATAAGCAGTCTTCCCAGCCTTCCATCTATAGTTCAGATCCTCTTTGTGTGGGTCCCCCATCACCCCAGCAATCCTGATTCTTGTGAAATCATTGAACATTTCCTTTGCCTCTTTAGTGGACATACTATCCATCCATGTGTCTGCCTCTTCTCCCACACTGTGATCTCCTGAAATGGTCTCCTCTTTGCTTTTCTCTCCCTCATGCCCCACCCAGTGTTTGGTTCAACTCCTATGAAACACATCGGTACATGAAAGCTTCCGTCGGGCACCGTGCCTTGAGGTCATGACATTGCCGAAATTGCTTATAAGTGATACAAGGAACCAGATGCTTAGTAATAGAGACACATTTTCTAAATTCCACCCAGTGGAAAACAGTGTCGCAGAGGCTCCAGCTGTCTCCCTATTCACAGCCCTGACTCCTCGTCAGATCTAGAAGATGACTCTGCAGCTGTCTGTTTTCCTACATCCCCCAAAACCTTTTCAAACGGATTATGCATTTGGAAGTCATGTTGGACTCTGACTGGATACTATTCAGCATCAAAAAGCATATATTCCTCTAGAAAGCTTGCTTTGTCGGATTGTAAAGGGCTTGAAGAAGGAAATAGAAATGGGGTTGAGGATGGGAGAAGGGAAAGCTGGCCATCTTTTTGCACAGAGAATGAGGAGGAGGGAATTGGTTTCCTAGGAGATAAGGCTTCTCTTTATTTAAAGTTTTCCCACAGACAGGCTTCTGCATTGGTGTCTTCTTCTTCTTAGTCACAAAGAGAGTACCACAGAAGAGGCAGCTCAGAATGCTTTAAGACAGGGACTTTCGGAGGGGAGCTTCACCCGTTGGTCTCAGGTCGTTGCTTTCTCTGCTATAGTCGCTTTCTCGGCTAAGACGCTACAATGCTGAATGCAATAGGGGTTTTAATTATTTGATCTCTTATGCATTAGGAGAGGAACCCCGGTAGGATGTAAACTCAGCTCTTCTTCATACTTTGCCAAAGCCCATCCCCTCTCTGTGCCACTCCCTGCCAGCTTTTCCGACCCTTTCCAAGGAAGGCAGCACACAATAACTTCTCTATTGCAGGACCTTATCAGTGGTAGCATCCCCTTCCCAAGGAATCTGAGGTGACAGGAATGAGAAGTAGTACACATTTAAAAGAGATTGTGACTCAGTTTCCCTGTATGTAGATTGGCCAGGCAGAGCTAGATTCTGTTGTGTGTAACTTTTCTTTCTTCCTTCCTTCCTTCCTTCCTTTCTTCCATTCCTTCTTTCTTTTTTTGTCTTACTCAGTTGGAAGCTATCAGACACAGGTTTAGGTAAAACTGCACCTCAGCCCCTATGCCAGCACTTTTCTCAATGCTAACGATGATCATCCTCTCCCGAGTCCACAGGCTACATTGAAATGGGGTGTGGCAATCAGGGTTTTCAGTGTCCACTCAGCTTAGGACCTACTCTCTGAGAACTGGCATCCTCTGCACCTGGTTAGGTGTCTGTTAGCAGCCTCCCTGATGTATAGGGTTGTTCTCTGAATACCTGAGATTCAACCAAAGCCTGATTCTAGCTCAAGCTGGGTTAGGTATGCCTTCACCCTATTGAATCTAGAGCAAAGTATGCTGGTTTCTATCTAAGCCAGATCTGTGAATGAAAAAGATGTCAAAAGCTCGTGTAGTAGCCCTGATGTGGACTGGGGTTATAGAGGGAGGACCAGCAGCACAGAAACCCCTGGGAGTGCTGTGTCTGGGATCCTGTTCCTCCTAGTGGGTTGCCTGGCTGCTTATCAAGTCAGCACAGATGAAAGCTGCATCCTGTTATTTATAAGCAAATGAAGTGAGTGAAGGCATGCATGAAGGACAGGAGAGTCCAAGCACTTAGAGACTCGCCTTGTGCCAGAATTTAAGCAACCAAAGGTGGGGCTTAGGAGAGTTCCAGAAAAGGAGGATGTGATTAAGGAGCTGGGATTCAGAGAAGCAGCACATGCTGTGATGGCTAAGACTCTGTAAGGGATGAGTGTGTGTTGTGTGTGTGTTTGTGTGTGTGTGTGTGTGTGCTCGTGAGCGTGTGTGCATGCACATGTGTGGATGTGTATTTGTGTGTGTGTTTTTACATGTGTTCCTTTGTGCATGTGTGTGCGTGTTTGCATATGCATGCATGCAGGTATGTGTGTGTATATAGACATTTAGTTCAGCTTATACAAAGCCCTGGGTGAATGTGGTCACTGGCCTTCCATTTCTGGGTCACTGAAAGCTGTGAAGATGGAAAGGCTCCTTGCAGAGAGAAGGATTTGGTTGGTAAAAGCCTTGTGAGTTCCTCCCTAACTGGGGCTCTGATATAATCAAGCAGCACTCCAGCTTAGAAGCATAGCCCAGCAGGATCCAGCTTAGAAGCATAACTGGAGAAGAATGAGATCTAGGTCCTGGATGGAGAAACTCCACAGAGGAGCCTTACTGTTCAGGTAGCCTCTAAGTCCTGAGCTCCTCACCTGAAACCCTATCAACCAGGCTGGAGGCCAGCCCAGGTTAAATGGACTAAATACATGTCATAGCATATGCCACACAAATTACAATTTCTGGGGGGACCTGGTGGTGCAGATACATAATCCCATCCTAGCTATGCCGAAGCTGAGGCAGGAGGATTGGAGTTTAAGTCCCATTTGGGCTGCAGAGCAAAATTCATGTCCAGCTTGTACAGCTTAGCGAGACTCGGTCTCAAAAAAAAATTGCTAGAAAGGAGTGGAATTTAGCTCAGTGCTTGAGTGCTTGCCAAACATATGTGAGGCCTGAGGTTCAATCTCAGTACTGTAAAATAAACAAATTAATAAATAAGAAAAATAAAAATTACTGTTTCCTCTAAATCTAGCAGGTCTTGTGTGGCCTCCCCCTCCTTCCGTGCCTAGGAAAATGACGTTTCTTTCCTTGGAACTTCAAGCTTTCACTCTTCTTCAAGCCTTTCCCCTTGCTCATGACTTTCCTCTTCCAATGGATCATATTAACTGATTCTCTTCTCCATGTCAACACAGTCTCAGAGAGAGAACCCCGAGAAGCACATTGCCAAGGACTGCTCTGTGCAGCTCAGCCTAAGTGTCTGAGGCCACAGCTTCTGCCATGTGCCCTTAGGAGGAGGATTCCAATTCTGCCCAAGTGCACGCCCTCTTGTTGCCTAGTAACCTCTTGTTTTTATTTTCATCTGATTCCCCTCCCGCTTGAGATGTTCATCGCTATGAGAGCAAGTCCTCTGCAGATCTCTGAGTGGCTTCCCTCACCAGCTTCCAGCTTTCTCCCCTTCCTGACCTGGTGTGATGGGTGGTCTAGTCACAGTTGGTCTCAGAGTCTTTGCCACTGGATTCTTCCAGGAAGAGAGCAATGACGTTTGCCACATTTAGTGGCAGCATTGCCAGTGGGATTATAGGGTTGCCTTCTAAGGGATGCTCAGGTTCTTTGTGTTTCGGACAATGCATGGGACAAGACACAGAAGGGCAGTAAAAGCAGATATTTATTCATTAAGAGTTGGAGCGATGGCATACAGTATACCTCACAGAAGAGACTGGACCCCACAAACACATGATAGAAGATCCCTGAGGTCTTTGGGGGTACTGTAAGTTTAGGTGGAGAGAGAAGCTCATCTCCAGGAGCTGGGATAGGGTAGATTCTCACCATGATTGACAGGTTGTTATAAACTTTGGATATTCTGCTCATGCATGGCCCATACAACCCATATTTTTAAACATGAAAGCCATATATATATATATATATATATATATATATATATATATATATATATATATGATGGTTAAAAAAGCAGGGGTTCTCCCTGTTCAGACAGATTGACCCAAATGGTTTAATTTGTTTGGAAAAAGTCACCTTGTTTATCTCTCTTACTTATTAGGGCATGCCTGATCATAAACTGTTACAGGAATGGGGGAGCTGTGTGACAGTCTTCCTGGAAGGGGCAGACACATTCTTCAAAGGGGAGTCCTTATCCTGCCTATCTCAGTGAGATAGAAAGTGGTATGTCTCAGCAGTATGGCCAGGAGCTTCAAACATCTCAGCCTTGGGCCATGCTGGGTGGGAAAGAACAATCAGACAGGACAATATGCAGCAACAGCTTGAGAGCGGGACTCTAACCTTCTGGTGGTACCGGGGGTGGGCTGTATATGAATATTTACAAAGAATCCGGGAAGCTGGGGATACAGATGCAATCGATAACACCAGAGAACAAACAGTGTAAAAGTTATGCTAATTTTAGTAATTTATGAGAATGACTTACCCTTTATAACTAATTATTGCATAAGCCATAGTTATTATGCACATCATTAATTGGTGTCAGATTAGACTTATTCTAAATCTCATCGGCTCACAGTGCAGCATCCCACAGGTGAGCAGTCTTTTCATCTAGCTTGAGTAGAGCGCCTGCTTACAAGTTCCAACAACTGGCAAATGAACTCATAGAGACTTGAGTTAAAACAGAGCCCTTAATCTGCTCTTGTCAACAGCAGGTGGACATGGTAACATTATTTGTTTAACAGTAAATTTGTGTGCAGGAAATGACAGTTATATTTAAAATATCTATCTATCTATCTATCTATCTATCTATCTATCTATCTATCTATCTATCATCTGTCTATCCATCCAGCATGGTGTATGAATGTGTGTAGGTATATTTGCCATAATGCATGAGTGGAGGTCAGAGGTCAGAGAGGCCGCAGTCAGTAGGATGTGATTCTCTCACTTTATCACATGTGTCCCAGAACTCAGGGCATCAAGTTCAGCAGCAAACAACTTTCCTGATGAGCTCTCCTGCTGGACCCAGACACATTTAACATGTAGTTTTTCTCAATTTTGTCAGAGAGATCAAGCATGACTACCCCATTTGACTTGTCCATTAGCAGTCACCTGTGACTATTTAAAATCTAGGTAACTCATTAGATTAATTTTTCAGGGATATCAGGAACATTTCAAGGGCTCAATAGCTGGTGTGGCTAGTGGCTCCCTCCCATAGGGTACAGACAGTGTTGCTATGGTTCAACTTTACCCTGGTGCTAATGCCATAAGCAACAGCAGAAAGGGTAGTTCCCAACATGAACTTTCATCTTTCCTAAGGCTGCTGACATGCTATACGTACTCTTCCGATGGGCAGTCCTGGTGAGCTATGCTCTAACACCCAACCTGTGCTCTGTCTACAGTGTGTGGCTGAGCCCTCCAGATGTAGGTTAGGTATAAGATGTATTTTGAAGCAGAATGCATGGTTTCCTGGATTCTAGGATGGCCTCAAACTCATTAAGTAGTTGAGGATGACCTCAAACTTCTGATCTTCCTTCCTCTGTCTCCTGGATGTAGATTCCAGCCATGCATGATCACACTGGATTGATACTTTGCTGGGAATTGGATCCAGAGCATGTGCATGCCAGGCAAGGGCTCATCAACTGAACCACACCCCTTTACCTTAGCATGTATTCATCTGGAGAGACTGTATCATAAAGGATGGGAGAATATGTTGATTTATTTATTTATTTTTGTTGTTTTATTATTTTTCTGGTGCAGGGAATTGAACCTACAGCCTGATGTGTATTGAGTAATGCTCTTCTGCCCCAAACGCATCTGCAGCCCATAGGGCATCTTTATGTAGAACATTTCCATCATTGCACAACACTGCCTGAAGTCTAGCAAGTGGTGAGAGTTGGAACTAGCTGTTGTGGGATGGCTTGATCAGTTGGCCCTAAGGTCTTCTACATAGAGCCGCAGACTGTGGATGCCCAGCGCCTCACCAGCGGGGAGCTAATGCTCAGTGCAGCAGTTTTGAAAGGAATTGACACGTGTGAGCAAATTGCCATGTCCTGCGGGGAGGGGAAGGAGCGGAGGACGCACTGGAGGCAGAGGGGTCTCAGCCCACTCAGGGGCATGGGTCGCCATTTGTGCTTTTGCTTGTTTGTTGTCTTGTTTGTTGGATACTGAAAAGTCACATCCAAAGCTTTTCAATTGTTTGCCCATACAGTTGCTACCTGGGTATTGTTCAGAGTGAATGGTAGAATGAGATGCTCACCTCCAAGGCCCATTCTTTCTGCTTTTGACAGGGTCTCACTATGTAGCTCTGGCTGGCCTGGAACTTTCTATATAGGCCAGGCTGGTTAAAGGTTTGCATCACGATGCCCGGCTTAGAGATTTTATGATATCAGTGCCTTTCATGCATTCAGACCTTTATACGTTACTTTAAAAATTATTGTACTTTTAATTGTGTGTACTTTTGCACACCTATGTCAAGGCCTGTACAAAAGAGGGCAGCTGCCCACAGAGGCCATGAGAGAGTGTGGGATCCCTTGCAGCTGGATATAGGCGGTTGTGCTGTCCCACATGCATGCTGGGGACTAAATTTAGGTCTCCTGGAAGGGAGTGCAGCCAGTAATCTTTAAGCCCTGACCCAGGCACAGAGCTTGACTGTTCATATATGACTTTGGTTCATTCTTCCATCTGACCTTTGTAACTGTGTAAAGTGTGTAAGAAAACTATTATCATTGTCTTCCTGGTGAGAAAGTCTCGGCCCAGAGAATTGAAGATGTTTTCTCAGAGTTAAAGGACTAGCACATAGATGGATGGCTTAAGCTCTGGGCTTAAGAGTCTAGAAGCTGTTTCACGCCACCACGCCTTCTCTTGGGAGTTTCCAGCAGTAGATGATGTCATGGAACTCATGGGTGCTCTAGACGCTTGGGTTTCCCAGGAACCCACTCATTTGATAGTCTTTTCGAGTTGTTGCATGACATGTGGTTTTAGTTTTTTTTTCTTTTGCCTGGCATTTATGTTCTGGTTCTCACCAGCAGCCTGCCTGGCCTTCTGAGGTGGTGGCTGGCTGTCACTCCGGAGCTTCAGGGAAGGTGGCAGAGGCTGCCATGGGGGGATGGAGCGCAGTGGGAGACACCATGTGTTCAAGCGCTGAGCTGTTGCAGAGCCGATAGGCTTTCAACTATTTTTATATATTGATGTTCCTCAAAAAATTTTTTTTCACTTAAAAAAAAAGATTCTTTTGCTAACTATTACAAAAAGATCCACTGTTCTAAAGGATTTTTAGGGCAGCCTGCTTCCTGTAACAAGAAAGTGGGGCAAGCTGAACTCTGCCCAGGCACCATCCAAGAACAGTATTCAAACCTTTCTTCCCAGTTAGAAACAAGGCCTTGAAGTTCAGAGTATTCTACACCCTCTGAAGCCACCCTGAAGCCAGGGTGGGGGCAAGGCAGCAGCCCCTGTGCCGCCATCAGAGCGGCTGTGGCTGTTTGATTGTGCCCTCTTGCCTTGCTCTAGCATATTGCTCTCCTTCTCTTCTAGGAAGGATTTCTTCATGTTGTCTGGGTCACCGTGTCTTCTAGGTCCTTCTTCATAGTTGTCTTGGTCCTAAGAGTTTGCTGGCTTTTCCTCGAAGCTCTCTGCAGATGGCTTCAACCCACTGCCCACCATTTCTGTCCACTCTCTCCCTTACACCTGCTCACCTAGTTGCAAAGCATTTTCAGAAGGTCAGAGAAGTCCTTGACTTGAGTTTTACAGATCTCTTATTTCCCCTCTGAATATAAATAATGCCAGATTTGATCGGAGCCCTTCAGATTTGCACATTATAATCCCGATGTTTGCGGTGTACTTATGTACTGTGTACTTCATCTTAAAGATTGCTACTTTGCATTGATGGCGTTGACAAGCAAGATGCTGATGTCCGCACAGAAAGGGACAATGAAGTGTGCCTTGTCGGATGTAGAAGATGAGGTTAGCTTGTGACTGTGAAACTCAAGCAAACCGCACACATAATGGGTGAGGTCAGCCATCCTAAAATGTATATACACCTTAAAGGCCAAGGCATGTGACTGGGGTAGTGTAGAAGGCACCAAAGTACCACAGTTGCTTTTCCAGCTTTAACATGTTTGAATGTGGGTCTCTGGTTCATTCAAGCTCAGAGCTCTTCACAGTACAGACCTGAGGCTCTCTACCCACTCAACAGGAGTTCCACATTCTTCCTTCCCTTGGTCCCCCTAACCATGCCCACCAGTCTGCTCTTCATCTTTGTCCCTTTGCCAACTCTGCATACCTCATGTAAATGGTATGGACTTGGCCTTTTTGTCATTTCACTCGTTCTAATGTCTTCAGGAGTCACCCATGCTGTAGTGTGTGCTGTATGCTTTAGTATATGCTGTATGCTGTAGTGTATGCTGTGTGCTGTGTGCTGTAGTGTGTGCTATATGCTATAGTGTATGCTGTATGCTGTGTGCTGTAGTGTGTGCTGTATGCTGTAGTATATACTGTGTGCTGTAGTGTATGCTGTAGTGTGTGCTGTATGCTGTAGTATATACTGTGTGCTGTAGTGTATGCTGTATGTGGTGTGCTGTAGTGTATGCTGTATGTGGTGTGCTGTAGTGTATGCTGCATGCTATAGTGTATGCTATAATGTATGCTATATGCTGTAGTGTATGCTGTGTGCTGTAGTATATGTTGTGTGTTGTAGTGTATGCTGTATGCTGTGTGCTGTAGAATATGTTATGTGCTGTAGTGTATGCTGTGTGCTGTAGTGTGTGCTGTATGTGGTGTGCTGTAGTGTATGCTGTGTGCTGTAGTGTATGCTGAGATCTGTGCTATATGTTGTAGTGTGTGCTGTATGCGGTGTGCTGTAGTGTATGCTGTATGATCTATGCTGTACTGTATGCTGAGCTGTTCCAATGTCTGTAGGTCCCACCTTTTATTCATTTGTCCATCTGTCATCAGGGAAGAGTTGGACTGCTTCCCTTTTTCAGCAGTTGGGAATGAAGCTGAGCACAAGTGACAAATATCTTTTTTAGAGAAAACCTATTTTCAGTTCCTTTAGATATATAACCAGCAGTGGTGGTGTTGCTGGGTCATAGTTAAATTCTTCATTTTTAAGGAAACATCACACTTTTCCATAAGAGCTACATCATTTTATGGCCCTATAGCAACACAGAGGCACAATGGATTCCTTCACATCTTCAGCAATACCCATCTCTTTCTTTTTTACTAGTAACTGTCTTAGGAGTATGACATAATACCTTATTTTCTTCTTGTTTAATTTACTTTATTTGTGTGCTTGTGTGTGTGTGTGTTTTTCCATGTTTATGGGTATCCATAGAGGTCAGATAGGGTGTCAGATCCCCTGGTTGTGAGCTGCTCCCTGTGCATACTGGGAAAAAAGCTTCAGTCTTCTGCAAGAGCAGCAAGTGCTCTAAACTTTGGAGCCATCTCTCCAGCCCTCATTATGATGTACACTTTACTAATGATTAGTGATGTTTAACATCTTTACAAGTGCTTATTAGCAAGTTGTATTTTTATGGAGAAATATTTATTCAAGTCAAAATGTCAAACATTATTATTATTATTACTAGTACTATTACTATTATTATTGTTATTATTATTTTGTGTGTATGTGGTGTGTGTGTGTGTGTGCAGGTCGGAGGATACAGATCCACAGCCCATGTCCTCTATTGCTGCTTTATTGTTTTAGTTAGGGTTTCCATTGCTGTGAAGAGATACCATGACCAAGGCAGCTTGTATAAAGGAAAACATTTAATTGAGGCTGGCTAGCAGTTTCGGAGGTTTAGTCTATTATCGTCATGGTGGGAAGCAAGGTAGCATCCAGGCAGATGTGGTACTGGAGGAGTTGAGAGTTCTATATCTTGATCCAAAGGTAGCCAGGAGGGGACTAGAATTCCACACTGGGTGGAGCTTGAGTATAGAGATGTCAAAGCTCATCCCCACAGTGACACACTTCTTCCAACAAGGCCACACCTCCTATTAGTGCCACTCCCCATGGACCATGCCTTCAAGCACACGAGTCTCCAGGGCGACAAAGCTACCCAAGCCACCACACTGTCCATCTCATTTTTTTTCAGACGAGGTCCCTCACTGGGGATTTTACCAGTTGGTTGCTGTGGCCGGCCAGTGAGTCCCCTGAGCTCTCCTGTGATTACCAGCCATCACTGGTGTCACAGGCGAGGGCCAGCATGCTTGGCTTTTCACATAGGTACAGGAGTATCCAGCCAAGCTCATGTCCTCAACTTGTGCAGCAGGTACTTTACCCACTGAGGCAGCTCCCCGGACTCTTAACCTGGGCTTTAGTTTTGTTTGTTTTTATTGTGACTTTTCAATTAGGATCCTAGGTAGGATTGACTTTGAGCTCACCGTGTAGCTTTGGATGACCTTGAACTCCCAATCCTCCCAAGCAGGAATTCTTTAGATGTTTTGAGCAATATGTCCTCACTAGATAAATGATTTAAAGTTTTCTCCATTTTCTATATCACTTTTTCATTCTGCTGATAGAGAGACAGACAGACAGACAGACAGACAGACACACACACCCCTTTCTCTCTTTCCCTTCCCTCTCCTCTCCCCTGCCTCTCACTTCTCCCCTTCTGCCTCCCTCTGCCTCCCTCTTCCTCTCTTTTTGGTGCTCAGAACTGAGTCAGACTGCCAGGGAAGCTATACTCCCAGTCCTCCACAGGATCATTTGCTAAAAGAAAACTTTACATTTGATGCATCCCAAATGTTATATTTTTAGGTTTGCTGTAGATCCATCTTTTTTTTTTTAAAATGTGAGTAACCAAACTATTCTAGGAAACAGATGGACAAGCTGAATATTGTCATCTGATAATAAGGTTAGAGTGCTGAAATGATCATTTGTCTGCTACCCAATTTGGGTTCATGGATCTTACTGATGGTTAACAGAACCCACAAAGTGGTATCTTTTATTTATTAGATATTTTCTTCATTTACATTTCAAATGCTATCCCAAAAGTCCCCTATACCCTCCCCCTGCCCTGCTCTCCTACCCACCCACTCCCACTTCTTGGCCCCAGCGTTCCCCTGTATTGGGGCATATAAAGTTTGCTAGACCAAGGGGCCTCTCTTCCCAATAATGGCTGACTAGGCCACCTTCTAATACATATGCAGCTAGAGACTCGAGCTCTGGGGGTTCTGATTAGTTCATATTGTTGCTCCACCTATAGGGTTGCAGACCCCTTCGGCTCTTGGGTACTCTCTCTAGCTCCTACCTTGGAGACCCTGTGTTCCATCCTAGAGATGACTGTGAGCATCCACTTCTGTATTTGCCAGGCACTGACAAAGTCTCACAGGAGACAGCTATATCAGGGTCCTTTCAACAATATCTTGCTGGTGTATGCAGTAGTGTCTGTGTTTGGTGGCTGATTATGGGATGGACTCCCGCGTGGGGCAGTCTCTGGATGGTCCATCCTTTCGTCTCAGCTCCAATCTTGTCTCTGCAACTCCTTCCATGGATATTTTATTCCCTATTCTAGGGAGGAATGAAGTATCCATGCACTGGTCTTCCTTCTTAATTTTCTTATGTACAAAATGGTATCTTGATAATCTCCAGAATTATCCAGAGAACCTAGGATGTAGCCAAGGGACCAGAGGAGCATTCTGGCCTTCAGATAAGAAGTCTTCTCTATGGGATCATAACATGATCAATGTTCTCCAGGACAACAGAGCCAGTATGACACATACTGATTATAACATGATATTTATCTAGAGAACTGGTTCATGAAGATTAAGAAATCCCATGGTCTAACAAGGTCTCTCACCCACAAACTAGAGCACATCAGATCCTCAGATTACCTGATGCTCACCTGTGTTGGTGAGATCTTAATTCAATCTAGTTATACAGCTGCTAAGGTCTTCCAGAAATGCCTTCACAGAGACACCTGGAAATTATGCTTTACTAACTGTCAAGGTGTGTCAGTGGGTCTCATAAACTTAACGGTCACACCTGGTAAAATTTTGTCTGCCTTTCCTAGAACAGAGATAAATGGATTAACTTTTTGGCTATAAAACCTGAAGAGCCTTTCACTGATTACGTCAGTGTGTGTTATTTGTTATTAAAATACTTAGTGAAACAAGGAAGGCATGAGAACAATCCCTACGGGTATTATGGAGAGCTGGGGCTTGGGAGATGACAGTGCTCAGGGACATAGATAGCAGTGGGCTTCCTGTCCACTAGGCTGCAAGGGGTCCTTTCAAAGCTTCCATGTGACTTCTCTCCTTCCTCCCCCACTTTTCTGCACAGCAAAATTGACTACAGTTTTCATGTCTCCCAACCACTACTTCTGCTTAAAAATATAGCTTGTCACACTTCAAAGCTTTGGATTGTCCCCACCCCTCATATATTTAATATTTGCCTCCTCAACGAGAAGTGATCTGTCTCAGCGAGCTCATCTGCAACCTAGTACAGACCCCAGGCTAGATCCCTAGATGGCATCTTCATTGGAGAAAACAAACAAACAAACAAACAAACAAACAAACAACTAGCCCATGGTGAATTTTTCCAGAAAGGAAAAAAAAAAAAAGGAGACTTGTCTGCAGGGTGGTAACATTGGCAGGCACCCGGGAGGACCTGTCCGGATACTGGATATCTCCCCACAATTACTTTCTCCTTTTGTTCTGACTCAAGTAGCTTTGGGGTTATTTAATTAAACCCATCTGATGATCTGATACGAAGAAGCCTACCTGGCGTGTAGACAAAGATACTTTAATCACTGGAAAGATATGTCCCATGCTCAAATTAATAAATTGACATTTTGATTTATATCAAGTCTCTTGTGAGTTTGTTTAGCGTAGGTCAGTTCTGCTCGATTCATTCTACTCCGGGGGCTCCCTAAAACCTCAATTTGCTATTATATTCTGTTAGTATTCTTCCTTCCTTTCCTTGCTTCGTTGATCTCTTTCCGAGATGCTCAGTGATTTATTTCATGTTTATTTAAAGTTCTCAGAGTCTTTAATTAAAGTTTCTATGGCACCATAAAGTCAGATCTCTTTATATTCTAATGGGTCTTATAGGATGGATAGATGCTGCGGCTTAGGATATCACTGGATCCTAGCGGGCCATACGTTGGGCAATGATGGCTAAAGAGTGGATAAGAAGGAGGTCTGTGTGGTTTCTGTGTTCGCTTCCTGTTGCTACTTTAGGCTATGCTCATAGAGCAAAAATGAGGAAATCCCTGGGTTTCATCCTTGCACCAACACTAAATGATCCAAGAAACGAGTCAGCACAGAGTTAATGGACTAAAACAACACAGATTTACCATACCGTCTGGGAGGTCAGAAATCTGCTGTAGGCTTCCTGGGAATTAAATCAGGGTGTTAATAGGCTGTCTTCCTTCTGTAGGATTTGGCGCGGGGGGGGGGGGATTCTTGGCTTTTCTAGCTGGTAGAGGCAACCCACATTCCTGGGCTCATGGCCTGCTTTCACTGGCCAGTTGCAATGCTCTGGCCTCTGATTCCGCCCTCTAGCCTCAAGTGACTCTCAGACTCTCACTCGCCTTTCTCTTCTGCTCACTTGCCGCTCTGGATCACACTGAGCCCACCCAGACCATCCATAGCAACACAGCATCTTCACATCCTTAACTGTCTCTGCAAGTTTCCTTTTGTGACATCAAAGAACACATCCTTGGTGTCTTAGTGTTTCGTTTGTTGCAACTAAAAATGCCATAACAAAAAAGCAACTTGGGAAGAAAAGGGTTTATATCACCTACATGTCCATATCACTGTTTATCATCAAAGGAAGTCAGGACAGGAACTCAAGCAGGGCAGGCACTGGAGGCAGGGGCTGATGTAGATGCCCTGGAGGAGTGCTACTCTCTGGCTTACTCTCCATGGCTTGCTCAGAGCAGTGTAGAACCCAGGACCACCTGCCCAAGGATGGTACTGCTCACAATGTTCTGGGCTCCCTCATAAACCTCACTAATTAAGAAATATGTACATGTGGTGGTTACTATTGATTGTAAAGTCTTACTGACTTGGAGTTACCTAGGAGATTGGTGAGATGTACCTATGGGTATGTTGGTGGCAGATGTTTGCCTGCAACCTGATCTTATGGAGGCATTTTCATAATTGAGGTTCCTTCCTCTCAGAGGACTGTAGCGTGTGTCAAGTTAACACAAAACTATCCAGCACACTTGGGGTATGAATATTAATAGACAGACATTTTTCTAGATTGGGCGGTACATTTCTGTGATAGGCCTTTAAAAATTTTAAGTAGAGAGAGTAGCACTATTGAGGGTCCCTATTGCTATTACTTGTCTTGGAAACAAGATCTCATATGAGCAACAGTGGCCTCATAGATAAAGATGGCTTTGAACTCATGATTGTCCTGCCTCTACCTTTCAAGTGATAAGATTACAAATGCATGCTACCACTCTCTCCAGTTACCTGTAAAAATCAACCCATGACATAATAAAGATACTTACATTTTTTATTTGAATAAACAATATTTAAAGTTGTTTTTAAAGATGAGATTGGTTGGAGGGAAGCAAACCTATACCATAACCTGCTTAATGTCTTAATTACTGATGAGATCAAGTCAAATGAAAGAAATAAGAGATAATAAGATTCATATTGGTAGCACATAAACACTTCAGGGTGACAGGCAACTCAGATGTTAGATCTTGCACATTCTGTTGTCATGGTCAATATGTACATGTAGTGAATTCTATTGATTGTCAAGTCTTATTGACTTGGAGTCACCTAGGAGATTGGTGAGATGTACCTGTGGCTGTGTTGGTGGCAGTATTTGCATAGATCATCAACTGAAAGGAAAATGTCCACCTTGGATGTGGAAGGTTCCATGCCATAAGCTGGTGTCTACATGAAGTGAATGGAGACGAGATTAAAAACTGGGGAGCACCAGAGTTCTCGTTTCTCTACTTCCTGTCTGACATGATATGAACTGCCTTATCCTGCCATGTCCTCCCCCACCAGGATAAACTGACACTCCCGAAACTATGAGGTAAACTAACTCCTTTCCTATATTGTTTGTGTCAGATATATCTCCGCAGTGCCTGCAGAAAGATTTGTACAGTGTTCTCCTACAGAGAGTGGTACATTGTTGTGTTTGCATGTCAAGTTCAAGTTCATGAAGCCTACTGGAAAGTCTATCTCTCAGGTAAGAATACACACTAGGCTGAAGCCTATTGGAAAGTCTATTTCTCAGGTAAGAATACGCACTAGGTTTAAGACTTTTTCAGTGACCCTGGAACTGAATATGTAGAATGATTTTGCTTCATAAGACTTATAAATATTCTATGGAAAAGGTGGGAGTTGCTCAATTAAGAAAAGCTGCCTATCTTAAAGCGAGCCTCTGCAGGCCACAGGCAATGTGCAGCTAGGAACGCTTTTTAACTTGCTTTTCTTCAGCATTTCTCAAATTTATTTCATCACAGAACCTTTTGCTGTTGTTGAAAGTTATGTTAAAATACCTCACAGAACAAACACATTTTTGGAAAATAAGGCATTAGCATTTTGATTTATCTTTCTTGTTGTTTTGAGCCTGTGCTTGTAAGTCCGGCTTTTGATTTCCATGTGGTTGGACACACGCAGAGGAAGTGTTTTGATTAGGCTGATGTGGACATTTCTTGTACAGGGTGTTATATTCCTCACTGTGGATTAATACCACGCCCATTTGATATTTACTTTGGTCTCGTATGTGTCTTAGTATGAGTTGATTTCTGAGTCACCCACCCCCATTTCCTTTCCGATGCTGGTCTGCATGCTGATGTCTGCTGGGGGCGAGGGAGGGAAAGCCATATGAGTTAACAGAGTAATGGATGGAGAGCTGTAATGAGTTCTGGACTCTGAAAACCTGTCCTGGTACACTGTGGGCATTGCCTCCGCTACTTTGAAAGACAGTAGAATCTTGAATTCAGACATCAAAAAGGACCCAGATCCATAGGGTTGTCATATTTCTTTAAAAAACATTCATCGTCATCATCATCGTCGTCGTCATTGTCGTCATTGTTATTTTGTTGTATATGTGCCACAATGCCCATGTGAAGGTCAGAGGACAACTTTCTCCCCTAGGTTTGGGCAGCAAATACCTCTATTCACTGAGCCAGTCCGTCAACTGGATTGTCTTTTTAATTTTTATTAATTTTTTATTTATTTTTGAATTTAGTTAGTTACTTCAACTTTCCCAACTGGTTCACGGTGAAAGCATCAGCCCATTATACGTAGTCCATCCTGTGTAGTGAGTAAGCGCAACACCAGGTTAAGACCAACAGGCAGTTACATCTTAGAACTTTATAAAATCAAGGTAAACCCCGATTACCTGTGTGTTTTTCTAATTTTCTCAGTTATAGCTAGGTTCTAATATGTGGTGACTTCTACTAAGATCCTTAGTCTCTCAGACAGGAAAGAAATCTTGGAGGAAGTTCAGATGAAAGCAACCAACTTTTGGACTTTCACCCCCTTCAAGACTCAGAGAACACGGTGGAAGGAGTTAGAGGATAACTGTCGAAATCCACCATGAATGAGAGGAAGGATTATGAGTTCCTGCCTGTCCTCCAGGAGCTATAGGTAGTTAATGATTGCTAGAGGAGAGAGAAAGAGAGAGAGAGAGAGAGAGAGAGAGAGAGAGAGAGAGAGAGAGAGAAAGAGAGCCTGCATGGTCCTAGCTGGTCACCCTCTCCATTCTTTTGTAGGTGATTTTTACATTAATATATAAAATTGTATATTTAATGGATTGTAGAGTAATATTGTGCAGTGATCAAATCTGGGCAATTTGTATTTTCATCCCCTCATCCTTTCTTTACGTTGGACACTTTGGGCACCTATCTTCTGGTTCTCCTTGGAGTGTGTGGCATGCTACGGTGAAGTACAATCACTTCACTGTGTGGTAGAATGCTACAAGTTATTTCTATCACACTGTATTTTGGCATTCACTATGAGACATAGTATGCAGTCCTTGTCATTTTGTGTCTGTATTATTTCATTTGACATTAATATCTTACAGTCCCATCTAGTAGACCTCCTTGGTCATTACTAGCTGAATGGTCATTACTCTGCTGTGTCAATAGGCCACATTTTCTCTATCATTTCTCTATTGATAGGCAAGCAGATAATTTCATGGCCTAGCTGTTGTCAGTAGTGTGGCAATAAGGTTAGGAATTCCAACTTTAATGTACTGATTTCATTTTCTTTTGATATATACCTAGAGTAGGCTTGATTGATCATGTGGTAGGTCTAATGTTAACTTTTCTAAAGAAACTTTCATGCTGTTCTTCATAATGGCTCCATTAACTTACATTCCTACCAGAAGTACAGGGGTTCCTCTAATCTCCATCCATATCTTTCTTCCTCTCATCTTTCTTCTTTCTCTCTCTCTCTCTCTCTCTCTCTCTCTCTTTCTCTCTGCCATTCACTGCATGATGCTGTCAGAATCCATGATTTCTTTTCTGTCTGTTTCTTAGGACCCAATATTTGAGAATTTCCTGTCATTCCAATCCACATTAGGCTAAGTCTACAGTTATGCTTTTGCTTAAGAAAATAGTCTAATGACTCAAGGTATGAATTAGACTAAGGTGAAACCACACTTGCCCCCAAAATATGTTCTTTGTATAGAAAGTTTAACTTTGATTTTGCATTAGTAAAGCTTTTTATTTATATCTATTTTATTTTAATTTTTACTTTATTTTAGAGTCTCATGGATCCTAGACTGTCCTTAAACTCACTGTGTAGCTAAGGACATGTTTGAATTTCTGATCCCCCTGCCTCCACCTGTCACCATCCACCAAAGCCAGGATACGGTGAAACCAGGGCGTTGTGCATGTTAGACAGGCACGCTATCACCACCTCATGTACATCTGTTTTAGAAAACAGACAAACACAATGAAATATACACATGACTTTACTTATACACTCCCAACTGATAACAGAATTAGCAAGCTTTGATTTCAGATTTTGGTAACATTTCAGAATCATGTAACCATGGGGACCTGCAGTTATGCACCTATGCCCACTACACCCACATACATGAATTAAAACTAAAACATATCTTAAAAACAATCAAACAACTTCAAACTAATGAACATTTGGTGTAAAAATAGGAGAAACAACTGTGCTTTTAACTTTCAGAGCATGATTTTGCTTAGTAGGTTCTTTCTGTGTTGTTGACATAGACCGAAACTTGAACCTTCGGGAGTTCTGCTGTTACAGTGTTACAGTCTGAGGATGGACATTCTATGCCTGGAAGGTCGGAAGAGACAGTCTAATTGGCTGTTAAGTGCCTCCTCCTCTCCAATTATAAACGGACCTGGTATCAAAGGCTACACCTCATTTTGGAGGGCTTAAGAAAAAAAATTCTAAGAAAGTTTCTTTGTGAGTTTAAAACTTGCAAAAGTTCAGGTCTCTTCATGTCTTCTGTCAAGAACCTAGTAGTAACCTTTGCCCTTACTGATGTTTTTCCGACACATCTAGTACACATCCAAACCTAAAGAGCTTTGGGAGATAGTACTAGAAACATCGGTGGCATCTGCATCTTCCCCAGTGGCTCTGAATGTTAGATTTAAATGCTGCAGTCTCACAATTTATTAATCCCAATTATTCAATAAAGCCTCATTTCTTGATACTTGTGTCCAGTATGGTTGTCATTATCGAAACATGTCTGTTGAGCATTTGAAATTCATTCAGTACTCACTGAGACATTTTGAATTGTAAAACACACACAAGATGTCATATACTCAACATAAATAAAACAATGTAAGAGTTTTAATTAATAATTTATTACTAATGAAGGGTTAATTTAATAATAATGTAAGAGTTTCATTAATAATTTATTGCTCATCAAATGTCAAACTAATATTTTCATAGATGGGAATTAATATAGAGAACCACAACTGGACAGTGCACAGAGTGAGAGATCTTGGAACACTTAGCCCTAAGTGGGAGTTTCCATCAACTTCCTCCTCTCAGGAGGCAGGGAACTATTCAGAAGAGGAGGCTGGCAGACTGTAAGAGTCAGAGGGGACATAAGATGCCAAATAAATAAGGCTTTCTGTTTGTTTGTTTGTTTGTTTGTTTGATTTTTCGAGACAGGGTTTCTCTGTGTAGCCCTGGCTGTCCTGGAACTCACTTTGTAGACCAGGCTGGCCTCGAACTCAGAAATCCGCCTGCCTCTGCCTCCCAAGTGCTGGGATTAAAGGCGTGCGCCACCACCACCCAGCAAATAAGGCTTTCTGATATAAGATGCCAAATAAATAAGGTTTTCCAGGCACAACAGCACTGATGCACATAGGAACTCACAGAGACCATGGCAGCATGCACAGGGGCTGCCCAGGTCTAGGCCACATGGAGTCCCTGTAATTATAGGGGAAAGTGTACACAAGCCACCATTCCTAGCCACGAAGCTATCTCTGACAACTATTAGTAAAGAAAGCATTAGTTTTCTCTAACAGGGTCTCACTGGGCATACAAATCAGACTTACAGGCAGGCCCCATGCCCAGTAGCAGATGGCCAACACACAATTAACTCTGGAATTTTTAGAGTTTATTTTTATTTGTTTTCTGCTTCGTTTTGCTTTGTTTGGGTATTTTCCCCCTTACTGGTTTATTGCTTATATATTATGGTTTCTGATTTTATGTTTTTATGGAGTGTGGTGTGTGTGTGTGTGTATTTCTTGTGGGTTTTTTTGTTTGTTTGTTTATTTTGTTTTTTCTCTGGCTTATTCTGTTTTTGTTTTATTCTGGTTTATTTATTTTTTCATTTATTTATTTGCTTGCTTGTTTTCTATATATATAGAGAAAGAAGGCATGAATTGGGTGGGTGGGGAAATGGGGATGATCTGGAGGAGATGTGGGAGGGGAAAATATGACCAGAATACACTTGATGGAAAATTATTTCCAATAAAAATAATATTTTTGTGATATCAAATTAGTTAAAATGATCACATTTTTACTGTATTGGGGTGATTAACATTTGCTAATGAAATTAATTTCACTCTTTTAAAATCTCTTTGAATGTGACTACTAGAAAAACCAGAGATAACATATTTAATTTCTGTTTCTCTCTCTCTCTCTCTCTCTCTCTCTCTCTCTCTCTCTCTCTCTCTCACACACACACACACACACACACACACACACACACACAAACATATATCTTCCATTTATTTTGAGACAGGTCCTCTCCATGCAACTATGACTGGCCTGGAACTGACTCTATAGACCAGACCGATCTTGAACTCACAAAGATCCTCCTGTCTCCACCTGAATGCTAAGATTAGAAGTGTGTGCACCACCAGTCCCGACCGATATATATATATTTTCGAGGCAGGGTTTCTCTTTATAGCCCTGGTTGTCCTGGAACTCACTTTGTAGACCAGGCTGGCCTCGAACTCAGAAATCCTCCTGCCTCTGCCTCCCGAGTGCTGAGATTAAAGGAGTGCGCCACCATGCCTGGCTTCCGACCTATTTTTAATAAGTCTTTGGTGTAATTGAGAGTAACTGTGAATGACGTATTTTACATATTTATATTTTCAAGGCATATTTAAACACCAGGAAATTATGGTATCTTTGTGGGGAGGTCCACTTAAAGATATAATAATTTTTAATCTTGATCTTAGGAAGCAATTTATTATAACATTTTTGATAAGCCAGTGTCATTTTGCTATACTACTTCTTTTGTTTCCAGGTAAACATATAATTATTTTATTATAAATACCTAATTTATATAAAGATGTCAATCAATACTGAAGAATTATGAGCTATAGATCTACTGAAAGGGGGCTGCGCTTTTTTTCTCCCACTTTCCTTAACAATAAATATGGAAAAAAGGTGAACATAAAATACCCAATGACAATCCTAGTATTCCAAGGTATTTTCAGGGAAGAATTACAAATTCAAGCACATCTGGATAAGTAAACTCTTAGGTTATATTTCTAAAAAATCCCCTTCAATAGTTCACAATTTATTTAAAATAAACAAAACATTTTCACTTACATTTTCTTTAGGTATTATTTTCATCTATCTATCTATCTATCTATCTATCTATCTATCTATCTATCTATCTATCTATCATCTATCTATCTATGTACCTACCCACCCTGGCACATCAAGTCTTCATGTGGCTAGTTGTATCCTCTTCCACTGAGGCCAGACAAGGCAGCCCAGCTAGAAGAGCATATCCCATGTATAGCTAACAGTTTTGGGGATAGTCCCCATTCCAGTTGTTGGAGACCTACATAAAGACTAAGCTGCATATCTGCTACATATTTGCCAGAAGGCCTAGGTCCAGCCTGTATACCTTCTTCAGTTGGCAGTTCTTTCTCTGAAAGCCCGGAGGGTCCAGGTTTGTTGACTCTGTTGATTTCCTGTGGAGTTCTTATCCCACTCAGAATGTACTTCCTTCTGTTCTTCCATAAGAGTCCCCAAGCTCCAGCCACAGTTTGGCTGTGGGTGTCTGCATCTGTCTGAGTCAGCTGCTGGGTGGAACTTCTCAGAAGAGCTGTGTGGATACTTTGTATTCTGGGATGGCCTGTCCTCATTCCATTGAGAAACAAAGGAGGCCAGGGGTGCCCTTTGCCAAGTGATGGTGCCTCAGCAGGAAAGGACTTGTTCTGTGTGCTCATGTATGCCTCATACCCTTAGACACTGACCTTGGAGGCTGTGGTATGTCACTGTGTGTCTCATGGGACACCCTTTTGTCCCTACAGCTTTAGTTGCAAATGGTCATTGCAATGAATCGTTGGTTTGGTTTGAGGCTTCTGGCTTCTGCTACTCTGTCAATACTGGAACCTCACTGGGACTCCTCTCAGATATCCTGTTGCTGCCCTGTGTCATGAAGATCCTCCAGCTTCGGTTTGGTTCAGTCTGTGATCATCACGGTGGGAGAAGGGCAGCATCCAGGCAGACATGATGCAGGCAGAGCTGAGAGTTCTACATCGTCATCTGATAGAGCAGAATACTCACACTATTTCTTGATGTTGTGTTCTATCGATAACCTATGAGTTAGGGAATCATGTAGAACTGTCAGTCTTACAGAAAAAGTCCTGGATGATGTGTGCTTATGATTGGCAATCTAGCTGTTTCCCTCATGCTCTCCAGTTGCTCTCAAGGGATTCCTGTAAGCCCTTTATGAGTTAAGTAAACCCAACCATTTTCCAGAGGAAGCAGTCAGGCAGCTCGTGAGGTCTACGGGCTTTTACAGAATTGTAGGTCAGCAGGCCCATAGCAGCCCTGCTTCTTTTGTAGATAATGCTGGTGTGCTTTCTTATCCTTGCAGGACAGAAATCTTTTTGACTTATGGATTAGTTGTAATGAGCATAATATCTATGGCTGCCTAAAGCGTTCCTGCTAATCTACTGCTTGTAGCATGAGACATTTGCAAATGACATTGAAGTTCATATATACAGTTGGGGGAAAATCATATGAAATATGTAAAGGATTAATAGGCTCAGGTGGATGGTTAATATCTAAAATATATAAAGAACTCACAAAGTTAGACACCAACAATCCAAATAACACATTTAAAAAAGGGATACAGAGCTAAACAGAGAATTCTCAACAGAGGAATCTTGAATGGCTGAGAAGCACTTAAAGAAATGTTTAGCATCCTTTGTCCTCAAGGAAATGCAAATCAAAACAATTTTGAGATCCTACCTTGCACCCATCGGAATGGCTGAGATTAAACGCTCAGAGGACAGCATATGCTGGTGAGGCTGTGGAGAAAGGGGAACATTGCTCCACTGCTGGTGGGAGTGCAAACATGTACAACCACTCTGGAGATCAATTGGGCAGTTTCTCAGAAGATTTGGACTAGTTCTATCACAAGACCCAGCTATACCACTCTTGGGCATACACCCCAATGATGTTCTACCATCCCACAAGGACACTTGCTCAACTATGTTCATAGCAGCTTTACTTATAATAGCCAGAAACTGGAAACAACCTAGATGCCTCTAAACTAAAGAATGGATACAGAACATGTGGTATATCTACACTGTGGAATACTACTCAACTATTAAAAACAAGGACAACATGAATTTCACAGGCAAATGGATCGAACTAGAAAATATCATCCTGAGTGAGGTAACCCAGACCCAAAAGGACATGCAATGGTATGTACTCACTTATACGTGGGTATTAGCCATAAAGTAGAGGATAGCCATGCTATAATCAACAGATACAAAGAAACCAAATAACAAGGAGAGCACAAGGGAGGATGGTTGAATCTTTCTCAGAAGGGGAAACAAAAAATAGATATGGGAGGTGGGTAGAAGGAAGGAAACGGTTGGAAGAGGCGATGGAGGGTGAGGCGGGGTGGGGATCATATGCAGGGAAAGTAGGAGAGAGAATGGAAGTTGGATGAGGGATGGGGCAATCTCTAGGACATGCCAGAGACCTGGGATGGGGAGAGGTCTCAGGGGGCCTAAGGGGTGACCCTACCTGAGATTTCTGGCAGTGGGGAATGTGGATTCTGAAGTGGCCACTTCCTGTAGCCAGGAGGCACTCCCAGTAGAAGGATAAGGACAGCAACCCACCCACAAAACCTTCAACCCTGCCTACAAGATGTGCAAAGACAAAGACAGAACAGAGACAGAGGTAATGGCCAACCAACGACTGCCCCAAATTTAGATCCATCCTATAGGTAAAAACCAATCCCTGACACTATTAATAATATTCAATTATTCTGGCAGACATGTCATAATCATGTCTAGCACAACTGTCCTCTGAGAGGCTCCACCCAGAAGCCAATGGAAAGAGATGCAGACATTAAGCTCCAAACATTAAGTGGAGCTTCAGGAGTCTTTCAGATGAGTTGGGAGAAAGACTGGGGGACCTGAAGAAGACAGGGACTCCACAGGAAGACCAAGAGAGTCAACTAGCCTGGATCCTTGGCAGCTCTCAGAGACTGAACCACCAGCCAAAGAGTGAACAAGGGCTGGACCTAGGCCCCATGCACATATGTAGCAGATGAACAGCTTGGTCTTCATGTGGGTCCCCCAAACAAGTGGAGCAGGGGTTGTCCTTGAGCCTGTTGCCTACCTGCCTTCCTGTGGATCCTAAACCTCAAAATGAACAACCTTGTCTGATCTTAGAGAGAGGATGCACCTAGTCCTGCATTGATTTGATGTATGGGGTGGGGTGGTGAGGTGGTTGGCGTTGGAGGGATACGGTAGGTGGGGTAGGGTGGTGGTGAGAATGGGAAATTGACACCCAGAGGTGGAATTTCCCCTTCTAAGGGAAATTGGGGGAGGACTTATGTGAGAGGGTACTGGGAGGAGAGGAAGGGCAGATATTGGATTGTAAAGCAAATAAATAAATAAATTTAATAATAAAAAATAGACTCAGGTGGAATTATTCTGTTGGCTTCTGTTTCTTTACGATGACACTGTGGGCACAAGCCACAACTGTTAAGCTCCAGGGAGGTTCGCAGGAACATACAGGATGCAGTATGCACATGTGAAACTCGACCTAGGCTTGGCAGGCGTCTGCTCTTGTTTAGTTATTCACCTGCATCCTTTGTTGCTGTGGCTGCGGCTGTTTTGTACAACGCTGCTACTGCCCCGCAGCCTGGACCTTCATTCCTCTGCTTGTTGCTGGGTTTCAGTATGTTCTTATGGCATTTATCCTGCTTGCCTTGCTTGTGATTCTTCCGGCATTCGCTTCCTCATACAATAGCTCCCCAAGTGTCCCGCTGTCTTCCATTCTCTGTGTACACACATTCCAGCAGAGCATCAGTAGAAAGACCAGCTCAATGCCGAGACTGACAATGCCTCTTTCCGTGCTGGGGAGAGGTTGGATTCTTAAGTTAACATTCTTACGTGTGAGGTGGTATTGTCCCTAACACACAGACATCTATTCTGACCCATACACATTGCATTATAAATAGCTATTTAATATAGCAAGTGAGGCAGGCTAAGATGCCCCATTCTGTATTCAGAGTTTTAGATGTTTTAGGTGTTGAAACTGCACGGCAAGTGTGAAAGGCAGAATAAGGGTTTAGATAAGAAGCACAGATGTTTAAAGCGTGTCCTTTTGAACATTTGATTTGCAATGCCAGAGTAGCAGAGAAACTCAAGGTAGATGGAAACTTAGTGGATCAGTCTTACAAAAGACACAATTGGATTTTTTTCACTTTCTGTCAATAACTCTCAGAGGCAAATGGCTATCTAAGTCACCTTTTATCCTACTGTCCCCTCATAACAAAGAATTTCATGATAAGCTATACCAATTGTTTTGTGGTCTCAGGGCAAACGGTGATGCTTGGAACGTAGATCACTCAGCCAGGGTCTATCAGAAGGACTGGGCAAAGCAGGGGAGGGGGATTCGCTTATCGTATTGTTGCCGAGGGACAGACTAGCCAGGATGCCACTCATGATAGACAACCATATAAGTTGGCATCGCTGTGTTAACAACCATTCCCCAACTCTCAGACACTCATAATAATACATATTTAATTTCTTAGTTTCATATTTATAGACCAGTATGGTTCAGTTGGTACTGGGATGTAATTGCCTGAACTTGGTCGCCTGAATACTGTATACAGCTCTGCTTCTTCTATGTTTATTTGAGGAGCACTTACTTCTCAATCCAATTCTCTTCTGATGATGGATGATAGGAAGTAACGGCAAAGCCAGATTATCATTTGAATGAAGCCTTCGATAGTATAGAGTTGGTCACATGGCCAATTCAAATGCTAACAGGACAATGAACTACCCTCTCGTTACTCTTGAGAGAGATACTAGAAATCTATAGTATAGAAGTATTTTAGTTGTGTTGTAAGAAAATGTCAGTGAATCCTCTCTGCAAAACCATTAAATATAAAATAAGATGGAAAATTAATAATATACTTTGGATGATACAGAAATTGACCTGGAGCAGGCAATAGAAGAGAGGTATTTATTCTTGAAAAATGTACATGAATTTCCTGTACGAGCTATGGGCAGATGTAACCTTTTACCCTTGGGTTTGATCCAGTGTGTCCCTTCACCCAGGCTGGTGGTTGACAGTGGTGACTTTAGGACAGCAGCTGAGTCATGAACACAGATAGGTTTGTTTTCTGCGGAGGAAGACTCAACTTGGAGAGAAAATATACTGGTTATTATGAAAACATGGCAAATACAAAAAAGCAGATAGAAAAGTCTAGAACTTTGCTGCCCCAAGGTTCTGGTTCTATCTGATGACAGTGATGGGCTGTGCTGACATTTTAAGATGGTTCTGGGAGTCAGAGAGGCACCAGTGCTCAGTAAGCCTTTCATACTCCTGACCGGGGAGCTACAAGCTATGCAGATGCACTTAGACGGATGGAGAAGACTCTCATGGAAAGGAAAACCCCTGGCACACCTGAGAACCGGTTGAACTCTGAATCTGCCTCTGAACTTTATGAAGATTAGAAATAAGTGAAAAGGCTTTAGGGTCTGAGGTGTAAACATCTGCCCACGTTATTAGCTGACTTTGAACATATTAGTGACACATGAGTGAACTCTGAGCAGGCAAGTGGGAAAAGACCTTAAAAATCCCAATTTCAGGTCTTAGCTGTATCCATCATGGGAGTCAAAACCTGCAGTTTAAGTTCACTGATTGTATATGTATATGTATATGTATATGTATGTGTATGTGTATGTGTATGTGTATGTGTATGCATATGTATGTATATGTATATGTATATGTATGTTTTTTGTGTGTACATATATGTATATGTGTATATATATATATATATATATATATATATATATATATATATGTATATATCTCAATAAATTGCCAAAATATGTCACATAAAATGCTACCTTTCAACAGAAATATGCGACTTATGTAAAACAGGACAGTAATATCCATGTACAGAAAACAAGTTCTCAGTAGGAGCTGAGCTTAAGATCATGATTTTAAATTTAGCAGAGGAAGAAGTCAAGCATAAACTCTGAATGCTTTTGAGTAATTAAAAGAAGCAAAAGAAAACATCTTGACAATGATGCCATGAACAGGAAATCTAATCAGGGAACAGGAACTGCAGCAAAAGAGCCGGATAGAGATGCTACATCTGAAAACACAAAAGGCGAAGTGGGAAGTATGCTACATGGCATCAGCAGAAGACCTTAGGGGGCCAGGGAAGCCACTGGTTTTTACTTGAAGATAGAACACCATGTAAGTCAATAGGAAAAGCCAGGAGAAGATACTTATCAACATAACATACTTGTAATAGGAAATACAAGAGGAATGAGAGAAATGGAGAGAGAATTTCTTATAAAAATAACTATCAGTGTCTCACATTTGATGAAAAACCTTTATCTAAGTGTTCAGAAAGTTCACTGGTTTCCAAGTAGGCCATACAGGAAGGGTTTCACAACTGGGCCAGTCATAATAGAAAATTTAAAAGCCGAATCTTGAAGTGGCAAGCTACTTAATCATAAATGTGGGGTAAAGGCGTGTCCAGGAGCCATTGCCTCATGAAATACATAGTCTGTAAGGCAGTAAAATAATAGTCAGTGTGCTCATAGAAAAATATCGCCCAAGATTATTGTATTCAGCAAAGCATCATTCAACAGGTGAGGGAGAATAGACTACTCCTCTAGATAAAGACAGAACTTCTCTATGAGATGCCAAAACGCAGGACTTCAGACTGAAAGGATATCAAAGCAGAATGATGACTTCACATCACAGAGAGGAACAAAGAGCAGAGAAACATTGATGGTCTAGATAAATACGAAGATGGCCCCACTGGTCATTATTTCTCCTTGTGAAATGCTATCTTCTGGCCATGACACAGACCTTGTCCTCTGAAACTCTCAGCAGCTGTGACTGCCTACAGTAGACTTGCACAAGACTGGACTCATTTAATTTTCCATCATTAAGGGAGAGTAAGGCATATATATATATATATATATATATATATATATATATATATATATATATATATATATATATACAGTGAAGAGTTGGGGCCATTCGTTCAGTGGAATAATGACTGCTAAGTGGATCCTTGCTGTGACACAATCGAGACTCTTGGAGCCGGGGTAAGAAGGTGAAGCGTTAAAGGCACAGACTCTGGGGAATCAGACAGGTGGCAAAAGCAGACTCATTCATTGAAGGAACTGGGCAAACCTTTATACCCCCTTCCAAGCATCTCATTGGTTCTCAAGTAGCCAGATGTGATGCTGTCTTTCTCATTGGCTCACTTCATCTCCTGATCCAGCATTAGGAGTCTCTAGCCATGCCAGCAGTTTCTAGGTTGGCTGGGGAGGAAGTATCAGCGACTGGGTTTGCTTGGCTAAGTTCCTCCTACAGATTCTGTAGGTAACCCTCACAGTGCTCTTTTAAGAAACTCCAATCAAACACATTGGTTCACCAAGATGGCCCTGCAGGAATTGCTTCTCTGCTTTCTTGTTGGCACTTTATCTGGTGTGAAGGACACTTGTTCCTCAGGAAAAGCTTACCCAACAGTTTTCCTTTCTTTCTTCTCCCTTCTCTCCCGTTGTTTGCCTTTCCTTCCCCACTTTGTGTGTGTGTGTATGCATGTTTGTATGTGTGTGTACACATGGGCAGGTACACATGCATATGTGTGTAAACACATGTGGAGGCCAGAGGCTGATGTCAGATGTCTTCCTCTATCGATTGCTCTCTTCCTCCTGTATTTAGGCATGGTTTTTCACTTGATTTTCTGAGTGTACTTAGCCAGCTTCTTACTGTCTCTACTTCTCAAGGTCAGGGGTGACAGGTGGGATGTCATGCTAGCCCTGCATTTCAGTCATGCTTTATGTGGCAAGCACTTTACCTCACAGCCATCTCCCCAGGCCTCCTTTATGGTTGGGTTTATTTGCTTTTGCTTTTTTAAGGCTAGTGAAACAGTAGTTATACAGTTATGTTTTGTGGGTTTGTTACACACACGTATATGTGATGATTTCAGCATTAGACCGAGAGGAGAGAGTAGAAATCACATTACAAAGTTGCTGGTCAGTTATCACCATCCTCAAGCACGTTATGATAGACTGATGGTGTACATTGTAACCTTTAAGAATTAAGAAAAGAATGAATGTAGTTTGGACTAATAGAGGCAAAACAAGACAACTAGATTTCTATGAGAGACAGGCTTTATATTAAAAAAAAAAACCCAAACCAATCTCAGCAAAGGATAGAAAAGCAAACAGTACCAAAGCACTAGGACTGCTTTATTAATACAAATGCAATAAATTTTTACAAGGCTTGAAGAAAAAACTGATACTAGAGAAAAATTTCCTAATAAAAATTTCAGTACATGGGGAAATGAGCAATTCTGAAAGCATAAATAGCTAAACCTCGAGGCCCTGGCTCCTGACAGAATTAAAGAGCAGAGCAGCTTATATAGCTTTGGGTGTTGTTGTTGTTATGGCTGCTTGGTTCTATTTCAGCAAATCCAATGCCTTGTTGCATCTCCCAAGGCAGACCAAGTCGGATTGCTACTCTCCACAACCCACATCTGACACTGTCTTCAAACATGCAGTTGAAAAAGTATTTTTTTTTTATTCTGTGAGAGGTTCATACAATGTTATTTAAGCCTATTTCCCCCATCCCTCCCCTAACTTCTCCAAGATTAAACCCACTTCTTCCAATACTGTGTCTTCTTTTTGAAGATAACCCACCCGGTCTAATTTGTACTGTCCAGATACTCCTGGGTTTGGAGTTTCCATTGGAGTGTGGTCAACTTACCAGGGCCCACACTCTTAAAGAAAGTTGGTCTCTCCTTCCCCCAGAATCCATAAGCTATCATTAGCTCCTCAGTTAGAGGGGAGGGTTTGCCAGTCTTGCTAGAATAGAATTCATGATTTTGTGCTTCACTGCGGTCCACATGACAATTAGAATCTAGAAGGTTAAAAAATTTTAAAAACTTATCTGCACAGTCATGTGCTGCATGGTGAACTTTCAGTCAGTTTATGACCATGATCTCACCAGATTATGATGGAACTGAAAGATAACCAATGACATCACTGCTGTAACTATGGCAGTTTGCTGCTTACATGTGTGATGTTGCTGGTTAAACAAACGCTTTAGTTAGTCTTTTCATTGCTGTAAAGAGATAACATGACCACAGCAACTCTTGTAAAGACAAACATTTAATTGGGGGCTGGCTTTTAGTTTTAGAGGTTTAATCCATTAATGTGGTGGGAAGCATAGCAGTGTCCAGTCAAACACGGTGCTGGAGGGGCCAAGAGTTCTTTATCTTGATCCACAGAGAGCAGAAGGGGACTCTGTTCCATGCTGGGTGTAGCTTGAGCATAGGAGACCTCAAAGCCGACCCCCACTGTGACAAACTTCCTTCAACAAGGTCACATTTACTCCAAGGAGGCCACATCTCCTAGTAGTGCCATCCCTATTGGCCAAGCATTCAAACACATGAGTCTATGGGGGCTACTCTTATTCAAACCACCACACCTGTGCTGAATATAAATCTTGTTCACTAATGCTACCTGGTGTGACAACAAATGACTGGTAATGGCTGTGATTTGCTAGGATGTACTTTTATTCTTTTTGTTTGTACTTCTAAAAAATAGTTTCCTGTGAAAGAGTGTGACATGTGCGTTAGCTCAGCTTCAAAATGTCAAAGTGATCATGATCTAGATGGCATCCTGTCTCTTGGGTGACTTAGCTTTCGTCGGTATTGCCGAGATCTGCTATGACCCTAGGTCTGTGTTTTGTATCTTCTATGGGGTCAAATTATCCATTCCTGTGTTATTTGCTTTGTTGTTGTTGTTGTTGTTGTTGTTTTATGATGAAACACTGTGATCAAGGAAGTTTCTAGAAGAAAACATTTATTTTTGACTTTGGTTCCAGAGGGAGAGTCCATAATATGGGGTAGCCCATAGCAGCCGTAGAAGGGAGCTGAGAGATTGCCTCATCTTTAAGCACAAGCACAAAGCACAGAGAACAAACTTGAAGTCTGGTGAGGCTATGGAATTTCAAAGCCTGCCTTTAGTGACAGACTTCCTCCAGCAAGGCTGCATGTCTGACCGACCTTTGAGCCACAGCAGTGCCACTAATTAGGGATCAAGGTTCAAATACCACCACCACTTCTTCCTCACTGGCATGCGAAAGACCACAGTGACAACTTCTTTCCATGAAAAATTCACATGCAATTTAAATTACTCCAGCTCTGAAACACTGCCCATGTGTCCTAGGTAGCTGTAACTGTCAGTTTCAGAGAGCTTAGAGAGACCCGAGAAGGGAACCTCAATTAAAGGACCACCCAGATCAATTGACCTGTGGACAAGCCTGTGGGAGACTGGCTTGATTGTTCATTGATGTACAAGGGCTCAACCTACTGTGGGCAGCTCTATTCCCTAGGAAGGTGGTTCTTGGCTGTATAAGAAGCTAGCTAAGATTGAGCTTATAGATAAGCCAGAGAGAATGACATTAACTAGTGTTTTCCCATCGTTTCTGCTTCAACTTCCTGCTTGAATTCACCCTTCAACTTCCCTTGATGATATACTGAGACCTGGAGGTAAATAAATCTTTCCCCCCATGATTTGTTTTGGTTATAGTGTTTGTCACAGCAACAAAAAGGAAATCAGGGTACCATGCAAGCCCGGGGACCCTTATGAAGCCTGCTGACACTCTGTTACCTCATGTCAAGTTCCAGCAGCCACAAGGCTCCCTCATGTATTTCCCATGTTGACATTCTCATTGGTTTTCTGTGCAGAGAGGTTCCTCTAACTTGGCTATTTTAACTTTACCAAGAGGAGTGGGCTATGATCTTCTTCCCATGGTCTTCTGTTGGTTTCACCTAGTGACTTTGATCCAATTAGTCAAACACCTGGGCCTGGCAGAGTGGAGGTGACCAGGGGCAGGCGGCTTGTGGACTTGGAGGGGCAGTGTTCAGCCATGCATCTAACTGCTGGTGTTGGTCATGGAGGTCATACACCAGGCTCTCGGCAGGATGGTGTTTTGAACATGATCTCAGGTGCCTTCCTACCATGAAGTTGTGTGAAGTGCACATTAAGGTGGGGCGTCTTGGACCTCAAGTGTTAAAATTTAAGAGAGAACTTTTTTTTCCTCCATCTTTCCTTACAGCTTTCTCTCTTCTTAGGGTCTGAGGAAGAGTGGAGGAAGTCCCCAAGCCACTCCAGAACTAAATAAATGCTTACAATGGACACTATGCTTTTGAAAGGTTGAGAAAAAAATGCATTGTGATTTTGATTCAATGGATTTTGACAAATGACCCTGATAGTATAGTCTGTCCACACAGGCTTTCGTTCTAGGGTAAGTAGAGAAATTAAATTCGATTGTTTAAAACATTGTTTTTCTTTTCTCTGCAATATACAGTCAAGACTTGGCTCCGGAGGATACACCTGCTAAGCACAGAGGGCGGGGAAACGTCTCTGCGTCAGAACAAACCCTCTGATTCTTTTCTATCGACTTGAGAATAGTGCTCATTAAGGGACAGCATTCGGATGAGCAGTTCTTGCAGCATGCAGTTTATCCACCTTTCAAATATTAGTTAAAAATAAATGTTTATGTTTGTGAGTCACAGGATCATAAATGGCTCTGAGACAGAGCTGGGCTAACACCAAGATTTTGAGATAGAAGTCACAGAGGGTGGCTGTGTTTCCCACGCTCTGTCTCCGGGGAGCTCGGCTGAAGACTGTGCTAGATAAACTCATACTGGTGCATGAACCAGCTCCCATAGTGCCGTATGCCAAGTGTCATAATTACTTTAATCCCTCTGCTTCTAAAAGAAGGCGATTTGTTTATTAAAAAGTAACACATCCACATAACAAGAGATTCAAACATTGAAATTAGGTATGAAGACAGCCATTAAGCATCTGAAACCTCAAGCTGTTCTGTTCAAATGGAGCCTAATAAAGGTGCGTGTGTGTGTGTGTGTGTGTGTGTGTGTGTGTGTGTGTGTGTGTGCATGTGCGTGCGCCCAAGAGTGCTTGTGTAGCTCATCCTATTAATTGATTCATTTATATGTAAATGCTGGTGGTAATTAGTATTGCACAACTAGATTATTAGTTCCCAGAAGACAGGAGCTGTATCCTGAGTTCACAGCTCACATCATTGGCTCATAATAATCACAAAAGTAATATGTCAGAGATAAATTAAGACACAATTAAGATGAGGTGTCCTCATAGTGACCTTCTGGGACATTTGAACATTGGGACATTCGGGTGTCACAGGGTTTGGAGCAGTTCATCTGATTTGGGTGCCTCCAGAACTGACGATTCCTCACAGAGCAGGTTACAGATAAGTGGAGGATTCTCTTATGGCAAAGCCAATTGTCACCCGAGCCACACTATCTTTCTTACCACGGCTTAAAGATATAAGATCACACACATGCGGTGGGGTGGCTCCTATAGTGGCAAAGGACAACAGGAGAGCTGAGAAAACATTTTCCACAATACAGAGGCGAGTCTGTGACATAGAACTCGACTTGAACATTTAGCTCTCTGTGGTTATAGACAAGTGATAACTCAGGGGTGGACTGGACATCCACAGAATTCTTCTTGCTCTTAGTATTAGTGTCTCAGGATGCTGAGAAACATGATCTCAAGCCCAGTGGGTTAAAGCAACAGACTATGCTCTTTCTTGGGTCTGGAGTCTGAAATCTGGGTGTCATACTTCAGAGGATTACACTCCCTCTGAAGGCTCTAGGGCTCTTCTCCAGCTCAGAGGGGCACCTGGCTTTCCATACCTCGTGTCAGCACAAATCCAACCTTTTCTCTTTATTACCAACCTGGTCTCTTCAGTTGTGTCTCCCTCTTTACTCATAAAATTGTAATTGGATTTATGGCCCAGGCGGATCTAGGATGAATGTGTCTCAAGATATTTAAATACACCAGCAAAGTTCCTTTTGAGGCATATAAAGTTTGCAATAGAGGGGAACGCCAGGGCCAAGAAGTAGGAGTGGGTGGGTAGGGCAGTAGGGCTGGGGGAGGGTAGAGGGAACTTTGGGGATAGCATTTGAAATGTAAATTAAGAAAATATCTAATAAAATATTTGGAAAAAGAAAAGGTCATTTTGACCAAATGAAGTCATATTTACTGGTTCTGGATAGATGTGTCATTAGAGAAACCTCTGATCAATTCATTACAACCCACCATCTACCCCTATTTTCTCAAGCTTACATCTGTTTCACAGGCAACACAAACCTATTCCACCCCAACATTCTGTTCCTCAAAGTCTCAGCCCACTAAACCCCAACTCTTGCCCCCAAACTAACTCATTGTCCAAATTGGATATAGATGACTTTCTGGGTTGACTTCTGAACCCAGAAAACTATTCTTCTCTTCCAAAATACAGTTGCTGGATGGGTACCGTCTAGGTGTCTCCTGTCAAAAATGGAAAATCTGGAAGAGATTAAGAGGTCAACAGTGCCAAGCAAGTATCAAGAGCCAATCCTATTAGAGCTCAAGGCCTGTGATAGTTCTCTGTGTCTATGATGTCATCCTATATGCCCAAGGCAGCCTCATTTTATCATGTCTGTGACAATGGCCCCGTTTCTTCAGTCTTCTGATTGGCCACATTTTAACCTCATGAATTATCATTTTTCTTTCTTTAAAAAAATACAATCTATTTTTTGGCAAAAAAAACCCCAACAAATTCTGCTAACTCATTTCTACTCTATATAATTTTGCCCAGTCTCAGTCCTTAACAATCCAAGCTGGTAATGAGTCTACTGGCTTTGAGTTCTCTAGCGTCTTGCACTGTCTAACAAGAGAGTTCTCTACGGGTCCTTTCTAGATTAACCTGATCTTTACTGTTTGACTCTGATATGGTGATTTATTGGATCCAAAAGAAATTTGGCTGATTTCTTTAGCCAAAATTTGTTGCTCTGGTGTATTCCTTGTGGAGGTTTTAATGAGAATGGTCCTCATAGGCTCACATATGGTGACTGCTCATTCACCAGGGATTAGAATTGATTGAGAAGGATTAGAAAAGTTTTGGTGGAGGCAGGGCTTTGTTGGAGGAAGTGTGTCACTGGGGCGGGGCTTTGAGAGAAGGCCACACAAGGTCCAGTGTTTTTCTCTGCTTGCTGTTCAAAGGTCAGAATGTAAAACACTCAGCTACTACTCCAGCAACAAGGCACTCAGCTTCACACCATGCTGATCATGGGCTAACCCCCTGAAAGTGTTAGCAAGCTCCAATTAAACGTTTCCTTTATAAAAGTTGCCTTGTCATAGTGTCTCTTCAAGCACTTCCTAAAAGAGGCTCTACGGACAGTGTCTCATATGGCATCCTTTATGTGGGCTAACTGAGGGCCTCTGAAAACACCCAATACTGGCTTGTGTTGCTTCAGTTTATTTGAGCAACAAGATGAGCAGGGTAGTCCCCTCAACATTTTGTTCATAAATATTTTCAACTAAATAGTCAAGCTTATGATAAGTCCCACGAGCCCAGACTAGAACCCAGCTGCAGTGCAGCCAATTTCTGTCACTCCTATGTTTTGAATATTTTATTTTATTATTTTATTTAAATTTTTAAATTCTTGATAATTTCAAATATTAATACTCTATATCATTTTTACCCCAACTCCTCTCATGTTCCCTCCACTCTCTCAAATTCATGACCTCTTTTAAAATTATTATTGTTATATATATGTATGTATGTACAGATGTACACACATACATGCATACCTACAAACATGCATACATACATACACACATACATGCATACATATATACACAACCTGCTGTGTCCACTGAGCGTTGCCAATATGTATATACGTTTAGCATTCACAAGTTTGAACTGGGAAACCTGTCTATGGAGACAACAGATTCTGCCTCTCTTAGCAGCTATTGATTTCTAGTAGCTTCTTATCTAGGTGGGACCTTCTGAAATCGCCCTCATCCATGTTGGCATGTCTAGCATCATGGTCATTGTGCAGATCTTGTTTTGGTCATTGTAGAGCTGAGATGATATGGGTGCAGCTTCTCTGTCATGTCTACATGGCACTGTCGTAGGCATTGTGGGCATCCTGTTCTTGTCGTCTTTCTGCCCACTCTCCTGTGAGGTTCCTGAGCTAAGCTTAAGTGTAGGGATTCCACTGTAGATGTACAAACTGGAGCTGTACAGCCTCTCCGTCATTTGTTCATGGTTCCCATCTGCTGTAAAAGCAAGATTTCTGGATGAGGATTGAGGGTTATACTCATCTATGAGTGGAAGAATGGGTATCTAGAAAACAGAAATTATTTTATGATAGTAGGTTCTACTCTTGGGTCTATGCCTTGTCCAACCAGGGGCAGTTGTCTGAATTTACAGTTCTAAGCATGAATTGTTGTCTATACAGTGTGCTTCAGTCCAATTAGACAGCTGCTGGTGTGCCCCTAGATAAACATACCATGACTGCAGCTTTGGGGCTGTCTTTCCAGTTCTAGGTCAGTTGTTGCCACTTAAAAAAAAGATGTATGTATGTATGTATGTATGTATGTATGTATGTATGTATGTATGTATGTGAGTACATTGTAGCTACCTTCAGACATACCAGGAGAGTTCACTGGATCCCATTATAGATGGCTTTGAGCTACCATGTGTTTGCTGGGAATTGAACTCAGGACCTCTGGACGAGCAGCCAGTGCTCTTAAGTGCTGAGCCATCTCTCTGGCCCTGTTGATTCTCTTTTCTTTTCTTGTTTTTTGAGACAGGCTTTCTCTGTATAGTCCTGGCTGTCCTGGAACTCACTCTGTAGGCCAGCTGGCCTTGAACTCAGAGATCCGACGGCTTCTGCCTCCCAAGTGCTGGGATTAAAGGTGTGGACCACCACTGCCTGGCTTTCTGTTGATACTCTTAATGAGGACAACTTTTCCTTTCGTTCTAGTACCATGCTGCCTATACTCCTGAGGCCTCAGCAGAAGCACCGCCAACACACGTTTTCACCAACTATTTCTGTCAGCTCATTTAAGGTTTTCTGTCTGATGTTTCACAATTCTTTCTGCCTCAATTTAGCCCAATTCCAGAGCAATGGCCTCATACCTCATTTTAATGTACACATTATAGAGATGCTCTTCCCCCAAATTCTAAAATCTGTTACTCAGAGTTCTTCCAGGGAAACAGAATCAATAGAATTCCTCCCTATTTGTTCCCTCTGCCCCCTCAATTTGTTTGATTGTGAGGCAAACTCCAGATCTACAGATTGGTGGTAGCCGAAGATGTTTTCTACAAGTAGATTTTCTTGTCTCACAGAAATCTCAGTTTTGCTCCCTCTCCCCTGAAACAGTTATATTGATATAGAATTCACACGTTTACATGCTGTGAAATTACCCACATGAAGTCCATAATTATGCATTTTTTTTGGTATGCTTACAGATACGTGCATGCCCTGATAAATCTTCATGGTCAATGTGACTGGATTTCGGTGGCAAGGCAGACCTGTGCTATATCTGTGGGGCATTTCCAGAGAGGATTAACTGATGGGGGCATGCATGTGACCCGTCCTGAATGTGAGAGATACCATCCCTTGGCCTGAAAACCAGAAAGAATCACAGAGGAGGAAGAGAAAGCCAGTCACATGCCAACATGTCCTTTCTTGGCCCATTAGGCTATTTCTGATAGCCATGCTTTCTTCACTATGATAGACTGATCCTCCTGAAACTGTGAGCTCAAATAAACTTTTCCTTTTTCTTTTTTTCAGTTGTTTCTGGCAGATGTTTTGTTACAGCAATGCAGAAGGGTACAAAGTTATAATATACATAAGTTTGCAGCGACACATGTTTTCTTTAGCTTTCTCTTTCATTTTCCATGCCTATTTATTTCCACCTAGTCTCCCCAAATCTAATCTTTATCTTTTCATTGTTTCTCTATTTAGGGGACCATGCCTCAACTAGTGATCTCAAACATTCAGCTCTCAATTTATCTTTGGGAGCTGTCTTCATTCAATATTATCAATTCCAATAGACTTTCTTTTCTTGATTTCTTTTAGACTACCTCCCTCCCTCTCATGCCCTCATCATTGCTGCCAAATGGTCCTTTGTATCTCAGGTCATATTTGGCCTCCAGACAATCTTCCATGACATTGGCTGGTTGACTCTCGTCTGCGGCCCAGCTGCTCTGTGCAATGGGCACTCCATTTGCCCTTTCAGCATCACGTTCCCATCATCATTACCTCTCCCCATCATAAACTTTGCTACTACAGCTACGCCCAAATGGCATTGCATACACACTTGTCGATGTGATGTTTCCTATAATAGCATGTTTGCTTCGGCCCTTCCAGTGCTTTGGATGCTCTTCCTTTCCCTGCACAGGTTTTCCCTCATTTCTATCCATTTAGCATTAACTATCTAAATGGAATAATGGGAATCAAGAGTCTTCAACAAGGGTGGGGGAAGATTACATGTGAAACTGTTTAAAGGACCCTAAAAAGTCCTGATGGCTTAGAAAATTACATGGTTGCCCACAACTGTGATCAAAATATAAGGTCCAATGTTGCCTTCTGACCCCCCCGTAAGTGTGCTGTGTACACATTTGCTTTGATACCCAGCCACGTTCATGATCTTAAACACACACACACACACACACACACACACACACACACACACAGGAAAATATATTTCGCAGCATTGTAAGCAGTTTTTAAACTTCTAAAATTGACCAGTATATCAGGATATTCTCATATAATAGATATGCAGGCAGTTTATAATTCTACGGATAGTTTATTAAATTTTAATAACTTGAATTGTAGTTCTGACAGAAGCAATGCGTGTATGTGTATATATAATCACATATAAATGCAAAAGAGGTTTTCCTCCAGAAAGTGATGTGGACTTTAATTCCATAGCCAGAGTTGCTCAGGACCTTCTTGCTGTGGAAGCCATTTTTATTGTCACGGGACCTATGATAAGCGTCTGTAACTATATCTGCATAATACGATTGTTCTGGAGTTAATAAATTCACATCAGAATTTCTACATAGCTTGTTTCACATAACTACAAACTGAGTTGTTAAGCTTTAAAGATGTACAACGGGAAAATAGCTTCATGCTCAAAGTTGCTATAAAGACCCTGCATGCATGTGATCACGTGTGAATATGTGAATGCCCGGTCCATGCCTCCAAATGCAGTCACTGGGACACAATACTTTTTGTTCTGATGTCATTTTAAGACAAGTTTTATTTTTATATTTTATACCAAGTACAAGTTTTCTTCTATTAGACATTTATACTCTTGAACGCTTACTAAAAATCTCTTGTATATCCTTGTCACAGAGAAGTATAGCTTCTTCCTTCCATTTCTCTTCATCCCATTTTCCACGTGTAAATCTTTCCATTCTCAGAAATGATGTCAAATCCATGGGAGGCTTTGTTGTACCAAAATAGGATTCCCTACCACCACAGGAAATGGCACTAAACGTGTATTAGTGTGGGAGGATTCTTTTCGTCAGGGTTTTTGAGGTGATACTTGTATTTATCTGAGCATTAGAATGATTGTGGCTATAATCACACCATTTTTCATGTCAGATATCTGTTGAGAAATTTTAAAACACTTAATGTCTTTGAGTAAAGCAATGAGATCTGGTTGCTTTTCAGTTCAGAAAATTTCAACCTAAATATTCTTTATTATTATTATTATTATTATTATTATTATTATTATTATTGGATATTTTCTTTATTTACTTTTCAAATGTTATTCCATTTTCTGGTCTCTGACCTCCACCCCGGAAATCCCCTATCCCATCCCCTTCCCCCCCGCTTCTATGAGGGGGCTCCTCCACCCACCCACCCACCCATTCCCACCCCCCTTCACATTCCCCTACACTGGGGCAACGAGCCTTCACAGGACCAAGGGCCTCTTCTCCCATATTCTTCTGCCAGTACCTCACAAATACAGAGGTGGATGCTCACAGCCATTCACTGGACTGATCATAGAATCCCCAATGAAGGAGCTAGAGAAAGGACCAAGGAGCTGAAGGGGTTTACAGCCCCCTAGGAGGAACAACAATAGGAACTAACCTGTACCCCCCAGAGCACCCAGGAACTAAACCACCAACCAAAGAGCACACATGGTGGGATTCATAGTTCCAGCTGCATATGCAGCAGAGGATGGCCTAGTCGAACATCAATGGGAGGAAAGGCCCTTTGTCCTATGAAGGCTCTATGCCCCAGTATAGGGGCATGCCAGGGCCAGGAAGCGGGAGTGGGTGGATTGGTTAACAGGGGGAGGGGGGAGTGGATGGGGGAGGGTGTTTTTGGGAGGGAAAACAAAGAAAGGGATAACATTTGAAATGTAAATAAATAAAATATCCAATAAAAAAACCCCAAAACCAAAAACCAAAAACCAAAACAAAATAATTGAAAAGTGGCCCCTGGTTTCCATGGAATGTGGGACTCTGGTCCTGATGGAGAACCAGAATCAGAATAAAGTGCCTATTATTTTGTAAGATTACACTGTAGCTATGTCTAAAGTACATTTTATTATACAAATGAACTGTATGGTTTTTATATCTTTGACTAGTTTTAATATTTAATAGGACTTTACCTCAAAGACTTAAGTTTTAGTACTACTTGCTGAAAGGAGTTATTCAATATGAAGGATGGTCCCTAGAATCTCTTTCGCAATCAGCAGACCTCAGCCACTGTAAACCAGAAGCTGGAAAGAAGGATCCTACATTCCTAGCTTACCAAGACTGAGTCCATGATTTATACCCCTGTATTTTCCCAGGGTTGGGGGGTTGAAACAAAGGGAAATCAAAGAGAAAGCTGTTGTCTCATTGTTCTCATGTCTTGAGCCCCAGTTTCCAGTCGGGAAGCCAAGAGCTCTCAATCTACCCACTAGAAGGCTAAGAGGCGATGCCACAATCTGTAAAGACAATACAAGACCTGAGTTCAGCTCTCAGAGTCCATGTGAAGCACCCACACACTTGTGCTGGTATGAGCTCACAGTTTCAGTAATGGAGTGGTAAAGACAGGCCATTCGGGCCTCATTAAATAGGACAGTGAGAGACCCTGGCTAGAAAATAAGTCATCAGTGCCTGGGGAAACCCCCCTACAGTTGTTCTGAATATTAGAAAACCTGAGGTGTTCCTGGACAGGGACTAAGGAGCAGTGGGAGAGCATGGTGATCAAATTTGATTAGTAACTGCATTAACTTAAGAAATGCCCTGGGCATTAGTGAGGGAGAGCTTCGGGTGTGTCTCAAAAGGCATTTCAAGGGAGGATTGCCTGAACGGGATTGCCTGTACATCACTTGCGCCATCCAGTGGGTTGGCGACACAGACTGAATAAATAGAGAAGAAGGAGAAAGCCCGCCACAGGTCAGCATTTTCCTTCCTGTGCTCTCTGGCTGGCATCCCGGACCACACCCACCCCACCCTCTCACCTTCTGTGTATTCCCAGGAGCCGTGAGCTCTAATAAATCCCTCCTGCTTGGTCAGGTATTTTGTCTCAGGGCCGAGGAAAATATAAACAGGAAAAGAAAGATGAACAAATATCTTCTTCTAAACCGACCCAATTTCATGTTAGCCACCATAATGCAGGACTCAGTTTCCCATGCTTGTGTCTCAGACAAAAGGCTCTGCTGAAGGTGAATACTATCATGATCCTTTCGTAGCTATGGCTGTAATCAAAGCATTGTCTTAGTTAGGATTTCTGTTACTGTGAAGATACACCATGACCACAGCAGCTTGTACAAATGAAAACATTTAATTGGGGATGGCTTATAGGTTTAGAGGTTTAGTCTAATATCATCATGGCAAGGAAGATGGCAGTGTCCAGGCAGACACGTACTGGAGGAGGAGCCAAGAGTACTACACCTGGATCTGCAGGAAGCAAGAAGAGAGAGACACACACTGAGCCTGGCTTGAGCATCTGAAACTTCAAAGTTCACTTCCAGTGACATACTTCCTCTAACAAGACCACACCCTCTAATAGTACCACTCACTCCCTATGAGCCTATTGGGGGGGGGGTCATTTCCATTCAAACCACCACAGCATCCAAAGAGAACAATTTAAATGGAAGAATAATTTGCTTTATTTCATGGTTTTATAGACTTCTGTTCATAATACTTAGTTTTATTGAAATTGGCAATGGTGGAATCCTAGCCAAGTATGTGTCAGGAAGATTTCTTTATAACACATAGGAAGTAGAGAAAGAGGAAGGGGCCAGGGGTCAGGTATTATCTCCAAAGACATGGCCCAAGTGGCACATCTAGCTCATCTTCACCTCCCAAGTTAGAGAGAGAGAGAGAGAGAGAGAGAGAGAGAGAGAGAGAGAGAGAGAGAGAGAGAGAGAGAAGAAAAACCACCCCAGTTGGAGGCCAAGGATTCAACTTCTGAGCCTGTGGGTGACATTCACATTCATAGCCTAGTAGTTGAACATAGTAGAAGTAATGTAAAGACTCATGATAAAAAAGCCTAAAAGCACACGTGTGTACTCATCTTGTTCCTCAGAGCATGGAGGAAGATGACATATGTACTAAGCAACAGAAACATGCCACCTAAGCCTTCTTTCTTTTACTACAAAATACTCCAGGCTCAAACCTCTTAAGATTAAATTAGTCTTTACTTTCCTATGCAGTCCTAGTTTGCTTTCTGTTGCTATGATAAAATGTACAGCAAGTAGCTTGGGGAAGAAAGGCTTACAGGTTACAGTCCATCCTCAAGGGAAGCCAAGGTAGGAGTTTGAGGTAGGAACCTGGAGGCAGGAACTGAAGCAGAGGCCATAGAAGAAAGCTGGCTTGCTTTTCTTGGCCTTCTAAGCTACCTTTTTATACAGGCGAGGCTCATCTACCTAGTAATGTTCACAGTAGGCTCCACCCTCCCTCATCAATTAGCAACTAAGAAAATGCCCTATTTTAGACATGCCCGGAGACCAATCTGATGGGAGGCAACTCCGAAGTTGAGATTCCCTCTTTCCAGGTATGTCTAGATTTGTGTCAAGTTGACAAAACCCAATCAGCACACTGGCATCCACCTCTTTCTACAACTGCAAAATACTCTATTCCCCAAACTCCTATGATTAAAATGACCATTAGTTTCCCATTCCATTTGGATACTCTGCATGCGGTTAGTGCTATAAAACTATTGAGGCTTTCATCTCGCTCTTTTAAAGGAAGATTAAAAGGAAAATGATGGCGCTCCTGCCTGTTTGTGCTGCCCACTCTTAACTACTTTGCCGATTTTGTTCCTGTTGCTGACTGGTTTCCTCTTGGGAACATTCATTTAATGGTACAGGTACTTCACACACGTGAAGAGGCATATGGTACAGGTACTTCATACACGTGAAGAGCCATGATAACAGCTCCTCCAATTGCCCACTTTTAAGATGAAAGAGAAGATTTTTTTTAAAAACCATGTTACCAAACAAGTATGATACTCTTCCAGTGGAAACAAAAGCAATCCAATTATATTTTGAGGAAATATGTATTTATGGTAAAAAAATTCTTAAAGGCAATCATAATGAGTAGGATATATTGGAAGGCATGTAATTGAGGACAATAAATTATTCTGGAGTCTTCACTTGCTTGATTCCTTCTTATGTCTTCTTTATCCTCCCCAAACATGATGTAATTTGACTGATATGAGCAAGAAATGAAGAATTTAATTCGGGAGCATAAATATCCAACTGCCCTACCGCTTTCAGAGTTAATCATTGTTACAGATTTTTAGTCTAATATCAAAGGATCATCAGATACTTGAAAAGATACCATTGAGGTCTACATGTTTTTTTTACTGGTTGTCTTTTGTTCTGTTAATTGATTCTTTGACCATTTTGTCCATGTGTGCAGTGAAATATGACCACATCCCCCTCCATTCCCACTTCCTTCTCCCCTGTATCCCTTCTAACACACCACTCTCCCAACATCACAACCTCTTCCTCCTCCTCCTCCGTAACTCACTAACTGTAATTAGTGCTGCTTATGTGTGCAAGGGTGTAGGCACTGCACTGCCAAGGAAGAATGATTTCCCCCTCCCCTAAAATCTACTAACTACCAATATATCTTCAACAAGGAGTGCATCCTTGAGAGCTACTCCACTCTCTATTCTGAGGTTTGGTTGGTTTGATCTTGTGCAGGTCTAGAGCAGTTAAACCACACTTGCTATAACAGCCCCCCCCCCCTCTCTCTCTCTCTCTCTCTCTCTCTGTTTTTGCCCTATGAATGACCAATAATTGTTATCAATCTACCTCTCTGAAGGGCAGAGAGGAAGCAAGGTGCGGCTTTGCTTTCTAGGTAGGATGGATACTTTGGAAGCTAGATGTCAGAAAGTCAGAAAACTATTCCTTTGGCTAAAAGCAATTCAGCTGTCCATCTGAGCAATTCACTCTGAGCACATCCAGGCCAAAGAGTTTGGGTCCCTAGTTAAGGAATGCCAACAGTTATTACTGAAAAATAGGCTATTGAATTATTTTTAAAGCATTGCTCAGGGGCCACCGTATGGACTCCTTAAGCCCAGGTCTTTTCTTAACCCTGTGAGTGAATGAAATTCAGGAAGGGGAGAGAGACCTTGAAGCTAGTACATAAAAAGCAAATCCTTATCCCTTCCTCTCCTATTTGCATCCATTTCTTTCCCTTTATCATTGCTCTAGCTAAAATGCCCATCACTTCAAAGACTATGAGTGTAGTAAGTGGGCGTCCTTATCCAACTGCTGATTTTAGAGGAAATGAATTTTTCTCTTTGCTGATGGAATACTCTTACAGTTACAAGACCCTAAAGACATAGTCAGTCAACTCTGCTCAACTCTGATGAACACGTTCAGCAAGGGAACAGAACACAAAATCAACGCACACAAAGCAGTGGCGTTTCTAGGTATCAATAATGAACTTGATGAGAAAGGACTTAGGAGATGCATCCATTCTCAATAGCTTAGGGAGCTGCGAGCTATCTCATCAGGTAAAGGCACATCCACTTTCAATATTTGGGTGGGTGGGGAAGTATCTTAGCAGGTAAAGGTACTTAATGCTAAGCCTGATGATCTGAGTTCTATTCCTAGGACCAACATGGAAGGAGAGAACTGGCTCGTTCAAGTTGTGTTTTGACTTCCACACATGAACTATGCATGGCATTCATACACATACATGTAAATAAATCTAACAAAAATGTTATAGAACCTAGGAATAAATCTAACAAAGGTGATGAAAGATCTACTCACTGACAATTGAAGAAGATGCCACACTCCTGGGTCGGCAGAATTAATACTGTTAGAATAGTTACATTATTATGATGGATATTAACGTGGTTGCCAACTTGGTTGCCAATATCTGGAATTAACTAAAGCCCAAGCATCCAAGTACTTCTGTGAGGGGGGTTTTCTTAATTAAATCATTTGAAGTGGGAAGACCCACTTTTAATTTGGATCTTCCGAGGTAGGGAGATACAATTTTACCTGGACCATACTTTCTGCTGGCAGCCAATGTAAACTCATGGGAGAAAAAGCTTTCTCTCTTTGCTTGCTTGCCCTTAGTCTCTCCAGCAAGTCCATTCCTTCAATTGGCATTAGAGCCTACTTCTTCTGGATTCTGGTGTATACCGAAGACCAGCTGAGATATTCCATTTCATGGATAGAACAACTATGGATTTGTGGACCCTTTTTTGGAAAACAGCCATTGCAAATTGGTAAGGAATGGGATCTTGTAATGGAATAGAGACGTGTGAGAGGACCCTATTGAAGCTGAGAACTTTGATGGTCCAGATTCTCAAGGATTTTTCTCACCTGAGGAAGTAGTCTTTCCATGCACAGCAGAAGATGTACTCACACTTCCACCTCCACCCCCCGAAACATCCCCTTCTCCACCTTTGATTGAGAAAATTAATCCTTTATTGTCTGCTAAACCATTGGTGAACTTTTTTGAATGAAATGGCAGCTAAGACCACACTGAAGTGCCTCAGGGAATCACTGATAGTTGCCTTTAGACTTACAACCAGCTTTAAGGCTGAGCAGAGTCCTAGAAAGAAGGTAGATGAGGAAATGCACTACACAAGTAAGGAGCTTAATGAGTTTGCTAATTCATTCAAGCAGAAGTCTGGGGAATATGTGTGAGAATGGATTTTAAGGGTATGGGATAACAGTGGAAGAAACATAAAACGGAATCAGGCTGAGTTAATTGACACGGGAGCTCTGATTGGAGATTCTAGATTTAATATGGAAGCTTGCACAGTTAGAAAGCTGTCACAAGTTTGTTTGAATGGTCGGCTGAAGCATTTGTCAAAAAAAGTGGCTTCTGAAAAGGAATTGGAGATGCCTGATATCCCTTAGCTTTGTGTTGATGAAGGTATTTTAAGGCTCAAGGAAATTGCAATGCTAGAGTGGGTACACTGTGTAAAACCTACTCCTCCACAATGGGAAGCCCGAGAAGACACAGTCTTTACTAATCCTATAAGGCACACATGGTGAGAGGGACACCAGCATATTTGAAAAGTTTTGTTGCTGTCCTCTCCACTGGGCCAGAACTCAGGGTTGGAGATGCTGATGCTCTGTTGGATGAATTATATTTAATCGGACCCCAAACTAGTAGGGCCAGGAGGCGGCACTCAATCACCAATGGCAAGGTGATCATAGTTATTGCAATGAGAAGCATAGTCAAAACAATGTCCATAATGCTCTAACCCATAATGATCAGCACATGCAAAGGGATTTTTATAGTGGCACGACTTGTGTGGACTTTTTGTACTGGCTAGTTAATCATGTATTTCCAGGCATAAAATAGATAAGGAGCTTATTGTATTTTTGTTTGATTTGTATAAGTGAAGAAGGTCTCAAACAAATAAAGAAAACATATACTGGATTGTGGCAAAAGGGAATCTTGGTCTTTGAACCAATTTCTAAACATGAGCCAGTTTGCAGACTCAGAATCTCTTGAACAAAGGTACAACCAGTTTCCCTTGAGGAGGGACCTTGATAAAATACCTATGAGTCTTACTGTTAGCCTTTCTCCAGTCCTTCCCCAGAGGAACCGATAGTCTCCTACAGGGGTACCTATACAATGGGAGAAAGCAAACAACTGTACTTTCTAAAGTTTATTGAATGCTGGTGCAGAATTTGCATTTATTCTGAGAAACCCCAAGAAATATGTGGCCCTCCAGTTAAAGTAGAGGACAATGGAGGTCAGGTATTTGTTGCATTTTGGCTGTAGTCCAACTCAAGGTGGGTTCAGTGTGTTCCCATACTTGTCCCGTGGTTACTTCTCCAGTTCCAGAATGTGTAATTGAGATATTCTTAGAAGTTGGCAGAATTCTCAGATTGGTTCTCTGAATTATGGAATGAGGGCTATTATGGTTGGAAAGGTAAAATGGAAGCCTTTAGAGCTGCCTCTGCCATGGAAAATAATGAATCAAAACAATACTGTGTTCCTGAAGGAATTGCAGCAATTAGAGCCACCATCAAGGACTTGAAAGATTCAGGGGTCATGGTTCCCACCACATCTCCATTGAAGTCTCCTATCTGGCCAGTGCAGAAGACAGATGGATTATAGAGAATGACAGCTGACAACTGAAAACTCAATCGTGTAGTGACTTCGACTGCAGCTGCTGGACCAGATGTGTTGTCCTTATTTGAGCAGATAAACTCATCTCTTGGTACATCTCTTGGTAGGTAGCTATTGATCGGCAAAATGTCTTTTTCTCAGTACCCGTCCATAAGAACCATCAGAAGCAATTTGCTTTCAGTTGTCAAGGTCAGTAGTATTTACAATTTTACCTCAAGGATATATTAATTGTATCATAAAGGGATCTTGATTTTCCATAAAATATCAAATGATTCACTGTATTGACATTATGCTGGTTGGAACAAGTAAGCAGGAGTTAGCAACCAATTTGGACTTGTTAGTAACATATATGTGCATCAGAAGATGTGGGAAAAAATCACCCAAAATTTAAGGACTTTCTACTTCAGTGAAATTCCTAGGAGTCTAGTGCTGTGGGGCATGCAAAGATATTCCTTCTAAGGTGAAGATAAATTATTTTATTTGGCCACTATCACCACCAAGAAAGAAGCAAATGTTTAGTGGGCTTATTTGGATTCTGGCAATAGTATGTTTTCTACTTGGGTGTTACTACAGCTCATACACCAAGTAACTCAGAAAGCTGCTAGCTTCTTGTGGAGCCTGGAACAAAAGAATGATCTTCAACATATTCAGGCTACTGTGCAGGCTGCTCTACCACTTGGGCCATATGATCCAGTAGACCTGATGGTATTCGAGATGTCAGAGGGAGAGGAATACTGTGTGGAGCCTTTGGCATACTCCTATAGGTGAATCACAGAAGAGACCTTGGAATTTGGGAGAAAGGCTCTACCATCATCTGTAGACAACTATTGTCCTTTTGAGAGACAACTTTTGGACTGCTATTGAGCCTTAGTAAGAACTGAATATTTGACAGTGTGAATACAGCTACTTCCCCTGGTAAGACCAGGGATATTTCCTATCCTCCAAGGACACATTTATACCCCTTTCATTAAGAATAAAACTTTTAGCCTCAAAGATCACTCTGGATCTACATGTGATCCCTAATGGTCTCTCTATAAGAACTTTAGATCAAAGCTACCACCTTGACAGTAAGATAAGAGTTGAAGTTTAGAGAGAATGTTCTGGAAACTTTTTGTTGAAAATTCTGTCTCAAAAAAAAAAACCCAATGACTTACACAGGTTATAAGTCATTCTATCAAAATCCTGATTATCTATCTATCTATCTATCTATCTATCTATCTATCTATCTATCTATGTATCTATCTATCTATCTATCTATTGCTCCATCATATACATGGCTATATGTAATTATATTGAATCTATATGAATGACTAAAATATATAAATATATAATCACTCATTCAATAAGTTCTGTTCCTCTAGAGAACTCTCACTAATACAATTTTCCAGTGACCTACAGATTTTTTTATTGACTAAGTTATTTATTCCCTTACATTCCAACCATAGCTTCTCCTCTCTCCTCTTCTTTTAGTCTTTCTTTTTCCCCTCTCCTCCTCTTTCATACACTCCTTCTCCCCTTCCTCCAGAAAAGGGGAGGCCCCTTATGGACAATAATCAGACTTGGCATATCAAGCCATAGCAAGACTAGGTACATCCTCTCTCACTGAAGTTAGATGCTTAGGGATAGCAATATAATCTCTGACAAAGGTGTTGAAATCAAATCTCAGAGACAATAGTAACCTCTCCATCAAAGGGTATTGGGAATGTCTATATGTAAGAAAAGAAAGGAAAGAAACTAGATCCGCATCTCTCATTCTGTTTGAAATTTAGAATGGATAAGAGATCTTAATGGTAGAGCCCCAAACTCTGAAATTGCTAGATCAAAACATGCAAACTACTTCAAGACACAAATATAGGTAAGGACGTTTTGAAAAGGATGCTACCAGCACAGGATATAATCCAGGCACTGACATATCACATCCCATGTGATTAGAAATCTATTTGAGCCGGGCGTGGTGGCACACGCCTTTAATCCCAGCTCTCGGGAGGCAGAGGCAGGCGGATTTCTGAGTTCGAGGCCAGCCTGGTCTACAGAGTGAGTTCCAGGATAGCCAAGGCTATACAGAGAAACCCTGTCTTGAAAAAAACATAAAAAAAAAAGAAATCTATTTGATCTTCAAGCATGGTCTTAAACATTGAACACAAGTTATGATCTGTGATGTGTGACCATTTGGTCACAGCACTGAGAACTTGCAACTTAAATTTTCATCCTATAATTGTCCTTTTGTAATTGCCTCTTTTAAAATGTAGTCTTTTAGAAAATAGTTAACCAATATCTACTATTAAGGATAAATACGAGAAAGAGATGTCATGAGTAGATTTATAATTTTTTTCTGTGTTTATGTCTAGTGAACTTGACTATAATTAAGTTACACATGATTTTCAAAGTTTAGGGTGGTATTTTAAATTTCTGTAAACATGCACTAGGGGTGACTGATGATAAAAATATTAATCCTATATGCCAAGGATTAAGTGATGATAGATTCCAACAGCCTTTATAATGTATTCTTTCACTTCACATATATGTTGGAGTTACTAGAAATACAATATCTATAGAATAATAGCCATAAAACTGAGAGTAATGTTTAAAAGAAGCAGTGTGTAGTACTCAAGACCAGGGATATTTCCCATCCTCCAAGGACACATTTATACCCCTTTCATTAAGAGTAAAACCTTTAGCCTCAAAGATCACTCCAGATCTACATAGGATCCCTAATGATCTCTCTATAAGAACTTTAGATCAAAGCTACTACCTTGACAGTAAGATAAGAGTTGAAGTTTAGAGAGAATGTTCTGGAAAGTATTTGCTGCAAATTCTTCATGGAAATGGGTTTCAATGAAAAAGGAGGAAGGATGGCTCCTTTGTGGAGGGATGGTGAGAGAGCCTCTTTCACCCTAAAAATGGTCACAAACTCCAGGACCCAGCAGCAACTGTGGAGTCTAGAAGAGGAGTGAACAGGGAGCACCTCATTCTATTCAGTTGCATCTCCCTGTTCTCTGTCTCCTCTGATCCTTTGCCTCCTGCCTTGCTGAAATGAGCACAGGAAAGAAAGCTAACATGTCAAAAGCCCAAACCCTGCAAAATATAGAATTGGTCTCCTTATGTGTCTTTCCTGACATACACCCATGCAGGAGTCATCTTAGAGACGCCTTTGAATATTCAAGAGTTTGAGCATAAGAAGAGGCTTTATGGTATTCTGCTCTCTCTTGGAACGTGATAGTTCTTTGCATATGTTTTACTTAAGAAAAGAAACACTAAAATGGAAAGTCATCCAACTGTGGAAGGGGAAGAGTGACTCTTGGAAGTGGTTTTGGAACACAATTTGGAGGGGGTTAAGAGTCTTGTTGCTCCCTAATTAACATCATTTTAAAGAAAAATTTACATGTGTAAATATTAGTACAACTTGAAGGAGTAGATAGTCGATTGCAGGGAGGTCAACAAAACATCTCCTTACCAGTTGCCCAGTTGTTTTTAGGTATTTCCTGTTTCTTTTGAGCTTAAACTAAGGGCTTCAGCCACTGATTTTCTTTTTGTCATTATATGTAAGTGTGGTTTGGTGACATGTGATTCTGATGTAGTCCATATGTCACACAAGATATATTTAATGTGGTTTGCATCTGTAGTACATTAAATGACAGCGATGCTGAAAGGATTAAAATACAATGGGGAATAGAGTTAAGGGCATCATGGCTTAAACGGAAACATGAACTACCCTTCACAAAAAGCAGAAATTATGCTGGAGAGCACAGTTATCTCTTCATAAGGTGAATGACAGACAGGAGATGCATATCGACTCTATTCTAGTTCCACTCAGTCCCATGAGATCTGTTTTACTAGCCACAAGATAGCCCACGTGAGGATGTGGGTGGTACAGCCTTTCCCACTGTCATGGAATTAACAGCATGTATCTTCAACCCAACTTTGCTAAGATTTAGCTAACAGCCAACATCCTCCATAAGACCACGCGCGTCATCTATGCCGATCCTGTCAGAATTAATCCTGTCAGTGATGAGAAAGTTGAAAGATTTTTAAATGAGAGATGCCATAGATAGTATGCCACAAGGAGTAGGCTTGAGTCTGTAGGGTGGAAAGCAATTTACAGTCCATTGTTATTGTTAATCTAATATATATAATTACATATGGAACTTCAGCAATGAAAATGATCTTTGGGAATTATTATTGTACAGCTTGTAGTCTTAAACCCATGAGAGTAATGTGTTTAATTGGGAAATGAATTCCATACTGGCATAAATATTGTTTCAGCAAACTTTCTGATGCAGTATTTTTCTATAATGGGGACGAGACTTCATAAGTCAACAGGGACTTCCCCAACAAGAAATTGTATTGTTCTCTTAACTTGGAAGAGATTGGTGTCTGTTCCTGTTGGAGAAAAGAGAGAAACTTAAAACTACTACAAGACAATGGGCCTTTTCTAAACAAAGTGGATCATTATTGCTCTCTATTTCCAATGAGATCTTGGTATTCTAGTTAATTTTCTATTGCTGTGATAAGACACCACGACTAAAGCAACTTATAAAAGAAAATATTTAATTTGAGCTTATAGTTTAAAAATGTTACAGTCCATGATAGCAGAGCAAAGGTGTGTTGATAGGAGCAGCTGAGAGCTTAAGTCTTAATTCACAACTATGAGGGAGATAGACAGACACTGGGAACCCCCCTCACCTAGTCACACCTATTTCTACAAGGCCACACCTCTTAATCCTTCCCAAATGGTTGTGCCAAACTTAGGATCAAGTATCCAGACATAAAAAGCATATGTGGTCTGTCCTCCTTCAGCTATTACATTTATCCATAGTGTGTGTGTGTGTGTGTGTGTGTGTGTGTGTGTGTGTGTGTTTGTGTGTGTGTGGTATGTTCCCAAATATTCAGAAAAGTATTGCACACTAATATGCCATATGATATGTACTCTGTGGGTGGCAATAGCTGACTGTCTAAGGTATATTCACCAACTTCACAGATGTTTAAATGGTGCTTATATGTCAGGTTTAGCCCTCATATCTATAATATTGGCCCCTTGAGTAATTCATGCAACCTTGATGTAAGGAAAAGTAGAACTGATCAACACTCCAAGACTTGAAGACTGGTAGCAATGTAGACTATAATCTATGATGCTGCAGGTTTATGACATGAGTTTCTGTATTTCCTTAGTTAATATTGTAAAAGACAAAAATCTAAAAATTAGGATATTACAGGGGTAATTCCAAAACAAATGTGACAGGTACAGGTATGTGTGGGGCGTGCACCTATAGTGATGTTGACTAAAGATATATTAAGGTGGTAGGTTTTTCTCTCTAAGATGATTGGCTAAAGAAGATGAGAGAAGCATTTCTGTACAATGATGTAATGAACAGTAGGTTCAGTATGCCTGGAGAGAACTATGATGCATAGCAAATGTGGAAGAGTATTCCTCCATCTTACATAAATGAATATAAGGAAAGTAATAGTAAATTTCCAGGTTTGCAGACCAGGAAGAAAAGAGACAAAAGGCAAGAGGAACAGAGAATCTTCCTAGAGGACATTAGGAATGAGGGCATTGCAGAAGAATAATATCCTTATTTTGAGGAAATGTCTCTGCCCCTATAAATCATAATATTTAAAAGTATGTTTATTCCTTGTACTTATAGCAAATGTTTCCTCATAAAAAATTAGAAACAAACTTGAGAGATGGGTTAGTAAATTTCACCTCTTAAAAATGTGAACTACATCCACATCTAGAAAGATCACACAAAATAGATCCAAGTGGGAAAAAAAGGAACACAAATAACATAACTATGTATAATAACACAAAATTTAGGCTCAGATACACACAACTATGAGGGTGAAAGCAAATCGTAAGCAGCCAAGCCAGTGTTCTCACGTTTCTGTTTTGTTCTGATTTGAAGAGAATCCGGCCTCAGCATCCTGTAGCCCAGGTGGGTCAGGGCTACACCACGTGGCTTGCACTTGCTGCAGTTGTCTTTATGTAGCCTCTGAACCGTGGGGACTATAAACCTGAGCCACCAAACCCAGCTTAGATTATGTTTTAAAGCTAAAGTATAGGCGATGGTATTCTTTAAGAGAAAGAGAAGCTGGAAGACCTAATACAGAATAATCTCATTAACAATTCTAAATTTAAGTTCCTTTCAAATAAAACATGAATCATTTTTAAGAGTCAAAGGGCAAGGAGGACATTGAAATGAATGGCCTGTTTAACTGATTGTCCATGTGTGGTATATGTCTGTGTGTGGTATATGCCTGTGTATAGTATAATCCTGTGTGTGGTATATGCCTTTGTGTGATATATGGATGTATGGTATATGCCTGTGTGGTGTATGTGTATGTGTGGTATGTGCATGTGTGGTATATGTGCATATGGTATATGTGCATGTGGTATATGCATTTGTAGTATATGTGTATGTGGTAAATGTGTATATGGTATATGTGCGTGTGGTATGGTATATGCATGTATGTGGTATATGCATGTGTGTGTTATATACATGTGTATGGTATGTGTGTGTTATATACATGTGTATGGTCTGTGTGTCTTCCCTTATCACCTTATCTTTTAGAGACAAGATTTCTTCCTGGCCTAGAACTCATTGATTGGCTACATGGGCTGGTGAGAAAACTCCAAGGATCCTCCTGCCTCTGTTTCCTCAGCTGTAGGATTACAAGTACCCACCACTATGCCTGGCATTTTGCATGGATGTTTGAGATTCAAACTCAGGTCCTCATGGTCCTCTTTACTGACTACACCATCTATGCTACACTACTTAATCAGTCCAACAGACTTGGTATCAAGGGTAAATTAAAAAAAAAAAAAAAAGAACCTATACAATCAAGACAAGCATGTTTCTCTGGAAAGTCTTAAGCCAATCTAGATTAGTTAATTATTCTCTTTCCTTCCCTTTCCCTTTATCTTTTGACATTATTAGGCAGTTAAGATTTTAGTTCTAACATTTATCATGCCATGAAATGTATTTTTAAAAAATAGGAGGGTCTCCTCCATCTTCATCTCCTGAAACTGAGGGTCGTGCTTCAGTCAGCTGTGTGTCAGAGCCTACTAACTTGCCTGATGAGACTGTGGTGAACTTTCTCAGGGACAACAGAGACCTCGAACTTTATTCCCTCCAACTGCCCTTCTGTCTTGTCTGTCCACGTGCCCCACAACTATCAAATATTCACTTTTAAAATATTTTTAAAATACTATTTTTGTTTTCAAGTATGTGTATGTTTTGCTGGCATACATGTCTGCACATTGTATGCTTACCTGGTACCTGAGGAAGGCAAAGATGTTCTCAGGTTCCCCAGGACTGGAGTTACAGATGATTGTGAGTGCTGGGAATTGAACCCAGGTCCTCTGGAAGAGAAATAAGAATTCTTAATCACTGAACAGCCTCTCTAGCTCTAGAAATCCAGCTTTTAAAAACATGCATTTGCTAACAGCTGAGAGAGGACTCTCAGGGACCACCACCCAAACGTTGCCAAGAAATTGTATTTATTGTATTTATTTTATTTTATTTTTGAGATGGTCCTGCCCTGTACCCTGGGGCTTACTTTCAACTCTCTAAGCTTCCTCTCTCTGCCTCTCAATGCTGTGATTATTGGCATGCAGCAGCACACACAGCTAAAAGAAGATGTGTTTTGTTCAACTGTTTGTTGAAAGGATGTTTTTAATTTTCTCCCCCGAACCCTGACCCTCAAAACCTTGTTCCTGTGATGTTCAGTTCTGGATGGCCTCACCATGCCTGGGTACCACACACATCTGAGTTCACCACCCTTCTATCTCTAAACCTCCTCAGAGGATATGCATTCTCTTCCTCAGTGGCCCTTGAAATCATATTTCTATCATTTGTTTGTTTTCTTGTGTTTGTTATCATTTCATAGGAATAGTCTTACTCCTTAAATTGTAACTTTTTGGGGTAGTGCATTGGCAGCTTTTCCTGGGGCAATGTTAACAAATGTCTTTTCACCCCAGATTTGAAAAAACAAAACAAAACAAAACTAAACTAAAAAACAATGCCAGACCAAAAGAAAAGGATTCTACTCCAGTCTGGCTTGGGGTTGTCTACAGAGGCCTGGGTGAGAGGTTATTCACATGAGTGTGGGTGGCTCACAGGCAGCTGCAGCAATGAGAAACCCACCCCAGCCTGGGTGGTGAGCCATGTAAGGTTTCATCCCCGATCTTCCATCTCCTCCCCCAACAGTTTATAGCTTTACAATCTTGGGGAAGGGCCTTGAGAATTTTGTAATTTTCATGAGGGTCCTTACTCTTACAAGCCTCCTTGTCTTCTTGCTCCTTCCACCCTCCAGGTGGAATGTTTCAGTTCAGAACATATAGCTACACCACACAGGGGCACGTCTTAATTTCCCCAAATGTCTGGTAGAATTCCTTTTGTCTAGGTGCTTCTATGACTTAAATGCCTGCCTAATGTCTAACTGAAGGCGAATGAAGATCCCACTGGAGGATTAGAGTGTGATTCTTGTGTCTAGAAGTTTGCAGAGAAGAGGGTGATACCATCTGATTCTTCTCAGTCAGCTCTAGGCAAGAATGGAACACTGAAACAACTCAGATTCCTGCATCTTGAGGAGAGAGTTAGGGGGTGGTTAGGATAGCAAGCACATAATGCTTATCTAAATTAGTGACTTGACCTAACATTTTAAGGCAGAATTGCTGGTATGATAATGTTATTAGAAGCAGATTTGGGGGATTGATACCAGTACTGTTTCTCAGTATTTTTGAGTGCCCTTGTCAACAGGATTGCGATTTCTTTGCCCTGTGAAGGTGGGCTTGGCCATGGCTGTGACAGGAAAGAGATGTATAAACACACTGGATTGACAATTCAAGAAACATTATCCTTGTGTTTTCTCTGCAGCTGTCTTGGTAGTACATTTGTTGTAAAAGTAATGTAGGATGCACCAGATAGTGTTTTGTCAGCCCATGCATAACTATGTCTTGAAGGCTTGCTTGAATATGCAATAGATTTCAAAAGAGAAAGAGGTAACTTTTTCGGCTGTATCAAATATAGTGCAATTTTAATCCAGCAACGAGGTTGCTGTGATCACATCCAAAGACATTCTAGGTCTGAGTGATCTAGCTGGAAAGCCTGCATGCCACAGACCTTTAATTCATATGGATGAAATATAGGCATGACCTCAGTACACACCTTTAATCCCAAACAATGATGTCTCATTGAGGGACTGACAACGTGAAAAATCAGAGAATGATTTGACAGAATGGGATGTGCCCGACGCTAGGGAGGACAGTTACTTAAGAGAGCATCTTAGAGAGCTGGAGGGCAGTCCAGGGAGGGCAGTTCAGTTGAGTTCAGTTTGCTACAGTTTGGTGCAGTTCAGTCCAATGCAGATGAGTTGAGTTTGTGCAGTTCTTTTCAGTTGTGCTCAGTTTGTGAAGTCAGTGCGGTTCTGTTTGTGGAGTTCACAGGCAGTCTTTACAAGCAGAGTAATTCAGTGAGAAGCCAGTTTGAATCAGTCAGCTTGGAGAGGAGTTTTGGGCCAAAACAGCTGAACTGAACCAGGCAGACAGAATTCTAAAAGAACTAGAAAGGGTGAGCTCATTCAGCAGTAAAAGCCTCTGAGACTACAGTCACATCTGGCAAATCAAATCTGCTTTTACATCCAAGCTGTTGTTGTTTAGGGGTTCTTCACTGCAGGGAAAGATTGACAGTTTCAACATACCTGCTGGTGTCAAGGCCACCTTTGGCCTGAAGAGCCTTTAGGATGATTTCATCACAGTATAGCCATCAACAGTTCTAGAGCTACATTGCTTGGGTTCCTATCTGATTACTACTGCTACTTGGACATGTTCCTTAAGCTCTTTGATTTCTTTATCAATAATGTGGGATGTTAGTTTCTGGTTTTATCTCAGTTGCTGTGACACAACACCCCCAACAGCAAGTGACTGTGGGGTGCAAGGGTTGATTGTAGTTCACAATTCTAGGTTGAAGTTCATCATTGTGGGGGATTCAAGGCAGGAACTCCTAGCAGCTAATCACTTCACATCTGCAGTCAAGCGCAGAGAGATATGAATATATGCATGCTTGCTAGTGCTCAGCTCAATTCTTCCACTCTTACACAGCACTGGAGTCCTTGCCTAGGGAGTGGTGTTGCCTACAGTAAGTAGGCTGGGCTGTCCCCTATCATGACTTTATTAAGACAATCCCCAACAGACATATCAAAGGCCAACCTAATGTGGACAATCTCTCAGTGAAACTTTCTTTCTGGGTGATTATAGGCTGTGTCAAGTTAGCAATTAAGCCGACACATCACAGGTGCTAACAATACCCACTTGTTATGGTTGGAATGTAAATTGTACCCCACAGGCTTGTGTGTTTGAGCATGTATTCTCCAGATGGTGGTGCTTTGGGGAGATGTTAGGAAACCTTTAGGAGGTAGAGCCTTGTTGGAGGAAGTGAGTCACAGGAGAAGATGGGGTGGACGTTTTGAAGCCTCCTTTTGAAGCCTCTCAGTTTTCTGGCAGATTCAGATGTGAGAAAGCAGCTGTCACTTGCTCCTATTACTACGGAGCTTCCCAAACCCAAGCTTCTTCAACTCAACTTGGGCTCTTATTTCCAGACTTGCTGGTTCTACGTATACTATCTGAGAGGTATTGAATCCTGCTCTTTTAAACATAGTAGCCATTTTATATTCAGTCTCCATTTTGCTTATAAGGTGAAATTAAGTTCAGGTTCTTAGACTATGATTCCAGAATTACCCATAGCTGACACTAAACAATTCTCCCAAAAGATCAAAACACTATAGTTGTATGACCTACTCTGTTATCTCAATGCTATGAAACTCCCCTGGTTACCACCCGTCCACCAGCCCTCTTACCTCACTTAGGGCCAATCAGCTTAAAGGCTAGCTGATAATACTTTGTCTAGTTAGCCAAAATGTAGTACTGCCTTCACCTTGGCCTTCTGAACTTCTGAACTTGTTTTTTTTTTCCCTATAAAAAGCCTGCCCTGAGAATAGATTGGTACCACAAAATTAGGCTCTCGAGTTCTTTCTGTGGTCTTGATCAAGCAGTCTTGGGGTGTTCATTCAATAAACTATTCTAGCTTAACTGAGATCAGTGTTTGTATCATTTATGTGGTGATTCCTGAGCCCGACAAAAGGCCTTATCCCAGTTCGGTTAGTTGCAATGAGAAACAGAATCTTATCTCACTCAATCAGTAAGTGTATTCAGTCAGTTACTGTATCATATCAACTTTACTTTCTCAGTGTAAGTAAATAAACATAACTACAATAACTCTAGATATACTACTTGGTCTATTTTCTCACTTCCCTTGACCCAGTTTTGTCTCCTCATATCCATGTTTGGGAGACAAAATAGTGGTATTGAGAAGGGCACACTTGCTGGGTGGTGCCTTTGATCCTAGCACTTGTTAGGCAGAGGCAGGCAGATCTCCGAGTTCAAGGCCAGCTTGGTCTACAGGACAGCCAGGGCGACAGGGCTATACAAAGAAACCCTGGAAAAAAACAAAACAAAACAAAACAAAAGACCAAACAAAAAAGCAGTAGCACACTTTTATTTTTCCTTTTTTCTTTTTTCTGTAAAGACAGAGTTTTACTATGTATCCCTGGCTTGCTCAGGCCTCACTCTGTAAATCAGGCTGGTCTTGAACTAACAGACATACTCCTGCCTCTGCCTCCTGAGCACTGGGATTCAAGGCGCACACCACTACTCCTGCCAGACAGCTTATGTTTTGTCATATAAACTGACCCTGAGCTTTGGCTCCATCTCTGGCCAGATGTGGAACTTGAGGAAAGTTGCTTAATTTTTGTTTTTCTATTTTCCTCTTTAAAGGGGATACTGAAATGTACTTTTATGGTTGTTAAGAGCTTGTAAGATATCACCAGCAATGCTCTCTCTACACTTGTAGCTGGGAATCAACCATTCGATTTGAGTACTTCTCCCCCCATTGAATGTGGCCCACATTATTGCCACTTTTAATTTCATGGTTAGGCTAGATCCTGCTTTACATCCATGAATGTACAAGGGATGTAATCCCCCATCCCTCCTCTTGGTGTTGCCTGAACACCTCTCTGCAGTCATACCATGTTTCCCTCTCAGTTTGGAATGCCTAACTGCCCTTTTCAACAACAACAACAACAACAACAACAAAAATCAGAAATGGTACCATATTCTCTGAGATTTCAACCTTCCTTTAGCTCTCCATGTAATCAGCTTGATAGTATCATAAAATCAATGCACAACAAATGACTCTCCAGTTCAGTGGATCAAAACATCAAGTATTTATTCTTAAAGATCTGAAGGTTGGCAAAGGTTACCTATAAGAGGATGCATTCACTTGGAGTGACTTGGATTTTTTTCTCTGCATGGCTCTTCTTTCCTCCTGCTGAAGCTGAAAATGAGGATGTTTTCTTAATTAGAAAGAGGGTCTCAAGGCAAACTACTCACTCCAGGCTGCCCACTGCAGTATCTCATGAATTACACGGGGAGAAAACCATCAGTTTCAACACTAGCTTGAGGTGTGGTAGTGCACACCTATAATCCCAGAACTAGGGAGGTGAGGGCAAAATATCTTGAGTTCAAAGCCAGCTGTTAGACAGATAGACAGGCAGGCAGGTAGACAGACAGACATATAGGAAGCTTAAGGAAATAATGAACACTCTTGATGTTTGCAGAACTGGAAACTGTCTCATGATTAGCTAACTGGCATTCCACATGTCTCACCTGATTCTGGTAATCAGTATGAAAAGTAATACAGCTGTTGATATGAACAACTCCTCAATCAGCATCCTGGCAAGACAAGCGGACAAGAATCTTCCATTGTCTTGAGCCAATTTCTCAAACAAAGTCATTTTCCTTGCTTCAACTTGATCTTGTCTCTTGGCTTACCTGGCCCATTATAAGGCAAGCATTCAGACTGGCATCCATTCACACAAGGGCTGACAGAATTGTCTAGATGAGCTCTTCTTGGGGCCACAGCAGCAGTGCGAGATCTTGAGCAGAGGCAGACAGGCTTCGTTAGTTCTAGACATGGAGATGATGCTTTATAGCCTTTGCTTTATTCTAGTGGAGAAGGCAAGTCATGTGGCCAAATCCAAAGTCAATGTGTAGGGAAAAATGACCCTCCCAAGATACAATGTGTGTATATCATGTAGTGCAAGGGAAAATGTATTGTAGGAGGATGAAAAGAATTCAGGCCAAAATGCAACCTCCCTAATTCTAGCTGGAATAGATAAGTCTGCTTATAGAGTTATAGACTTTCATTTCTGCCTCCAAAAACAACAGACAAACAAACAAACCAGAAAAAAATGTTGTGAGAATTTTCTTCCTGGGTAGGACTAAGTTATTTCTGTCCCTGTCTTTCTTAGGTTCCAACAACAAGCCAAAGTTTGAGTCCACTAAAGTTCCCCCTTGGGGAATCAGTGAGTTTATGGGGTTTACGTACAGAGCATGGGTAAGGGGTTACTATAGAAATGTGAGTGACTCCAAATCAGCTATACTGGAAAGTCTTTGCCTGGCATGCATGATGGTTTCCCCATAGCTACACAGAGGTAGGTCCTCTTCCTTTGTCACACAGAAACAAAGTTGTGGAGTGTTTCTGTGGAAAGAAATTCATAAATTGCTCCTAAATAATGGTTAATAGAGTTTTCCCCTCTAAATAATCACTAAATTATATGCAAATTAGTGCACACAGAAATCATTCAATAGGTAAGAGAGAGATTTGCCAAGAAGGGACTTTGGAAAGATTTGAAAAATTGCTCCAGCAAACACAGATCTAGTAGAAGGAAGATTTTCATTTGCAGAATGCAAAAGAATATCCATTTTGTTGTTTTGTAGGTCATGGATAAGGTTGTGATTGTGCCTTGCCAAAGTTCATCATCAAACCCCCATTTATTAGTACTCACAATCAGCCATTACATGGGGGTACTCACTAACGTCAGCCATTACACGGGGGTACTCACTAACGTCAGCCATTACACGGCAGTACTCACTAACGTCAGCCATTACATGGCAGTACTCACTAACGTCAGCCATTACACGGCAGTACTCACTAACCTCAGCCATTACACGGGGGTACTCACTAACCTCAGCCATTACATGGGGTACTCACTAACGTCAGCCATTACACGGGAGTACTCACTAACATCAGCCATTACATGGCAGTACTCACTAACGTCAGCCATTACACGGCAGTACTCACTAACCTCAGCCATTACACGGGGGGTACTCACTAACATCAGCCATTACACGGGAGTACTCACTAACGTCAGCCATTACACGGGAGTACTCACTAAAGTCAGCCATTACAGGGGAGTACTCACTAACGTCAGCCATTACACGGGGGTACTCACTAACGTCAGCCATTACATGGGAGTACTGACTAACGTCAGCCATTACATGGGAGCACTCACTAACGACAGCCATTACATGGGAGTACTGTTCTGAACAAGTTTTCTTTCCTTTGTTCTCCCTTGGAAGTATCCTTATGGACTGATAGATTCTTTTTCAATCATAATGGTCATTTAAAAAAATGCTATAATAGTCCCAAATTGGCCTATAAGACCCACTAAGTCAGTCTTTCTCCTTTGACACATTCTTATTGGTCTAAGAGAATGTTTCTGAGCCAAACAAAGCGATCTGTTTTCACCTTACTACTGACCTGAAATTTGTCACTCCTCCAAGCATCCTTTTTCTCTCCCACCAGAAATGGTATTTAGAAGCTAGGTGCTTGATGTGCCTATTGTCACTGGGATGTCATTGCATATATATATATATATATATATATATATATATATATATATATATATATAATGTAATTATATAATATATATTTTCTTGTAAATATAAAATTTTTAACATTGCTCACAACCGCTGCTCTAATACCATTGCCAACAACAGACATTCAGTATGAAGCTTTATACCTCAATAATCTCTTTCCTTGAATTATTAGGCAATGTGGACCATGGAGCATGGTCTCCAATTGTCATCCAATAGAGGACTTGTTAATGAAAGAAAGGAAGATGAGCCCTTACAATGCTGATCTCTGTCAATCACCTCCACATTGCCAGTTGAAATTGGCATTGTTAGTCATGGGTCTAGATTTGTGTGCCACCTGAAATGCACCAGGGAGGTTAGCAATATCAAGTTGCCAAAAAAAATATTATCCCTAATCTATTCAAGAGGAAAAGAAATCAGGCAGATCTGATGCAAAATATCCTATAATGCTGGCTGTGATGATTAATTTTGTCACTTTGGTGCCACTTAAAATCACCATGGAAATGAACCTGTGACAATGTCTGGGAGGGAGCTTCCAGATTGGGCTAACTTGGGTGGGAAGAACTACCTTCAATGTTGTCTTAGTTAGGGTTTTACTGCTGTGAACAGACACCATGATCAAGGCAACTCTTACAAGGATAACATTTCATTGTGGCTGGCTTGCAGGTTCAGAGGTTCAGTCCATTATCATCAAGGTGGGAACATGGCAGCATCCAGGCAGGCATGGTGCAGGAGGAGCTGAGAATTCTACATCTTCATTTGAAGGCTGTTAGCAGAATACTGATTTCCAGATAGCTAGAATGAGGGTCTTAAAGTCCACACCCACAGTGACACACCTATTCCAACAGGGCCACATTGTCTAATATTGCCACACCCTGGGCGTAGCATATGCAAACCATCACAAATGGGGTTGCACCATTTTATGGGCTAGGAGGTCTCGTACTGAGTAGAAGAAGCAAGAGAGCTAAGCACCAGTGTCCATTGGTCTCTGCCTCCTCATTGTGGGCGCCTCACTCTCTTGCCATCATGATTTCCTCACCAAGATGGCTGGTACCTTCCTCTGTGAGCCAGAGCGAATCTCTCCTCAAATTCCTTCTTATCAGGTTGATGACAGCGATAAGAAAGGTAACTAACACATGTCCACCTGCATTGTGAAAGAATGCCAATGTCAACAGGTAGTTTGTCATATGCCTATATTCCCAACACTCTGAAGATGGAGTCACCAGGATTGCAGGTTCAAGGCCAGCCTGCACTATGTACTGAGACTGTTTCAATGAAGCAAAGCAAAACACAACAAAAATCAATGACATGCAAAGAGGAGGGGAGGAACTACACTAGGGTCTGCAACCCTATAAGAGGAACAACAATATGAACTAACCAGAACCCCCAGAGCTCGTGTCTCTAGTTGCTTATGTAGCAGAAGATGGTATAGTCAGCCATCATTGGGAAGAGAGGCCCCTTGGTATTGCAAACTTTATATGACCCAATACAGGGGAACGCCAGGGCCAAGAAGTGGGAGTGGGTGGGTAGGGGAGAAGGGCTGGGGGAGGGTATAGGGAACTTTTGGGATAGCATTTGAAATGTAAAATAAGAAAACATCTAATAAAAGATTTGTAAACAAAAAATAATAATAAAAAAAAGAAAAAGAAAATGGACTAAGGGGACAAGATAACCAAACAAAATATACAATAAAGGACATTAACACAACAGGTAGAAACTCTGCATATTGATTATAATTATGACACCTGTGTATCAGAGGGCATCCAGATTATTTAATGCATTGGAGACTTTGTTGGAGACAGGAAGCAGACCCCTCCTTTCTGTAGATGTCAGTAGATAATGAACTAAGAAGTTAGGAGGTAACAAAGGGTGCCGTTTTTCATTGTTGGGGAATCTACCAGAAATTCTGATAGATAAAAATAAAACAATTCTGTAAGTGGTCTTTGGAGAGTAAAAATGGAGGTGGTGAAGAGGCCGGGAGGGTCATGCCCAATGGTTTTGATTTCTTTAAACTCTTCACTCATACAGTTTTGATAATACTAAACTTTAGAAAAAAAATCAGTTTTAAAACAAAATAGAAAAATGCAAGTGAGACAGGGGTAACCATCTTGGGATCAGACTGTGAAGGCCTTCACATCCCGGAGGATCAGAATTACATCCTGGGGAATCCTGGAGAGAAGTTCATGTGGGGTCACCATACTGCAGCATCGTAGAAAGCCTTTAAATATTTACTGACCTCCTTCTCCAGGCCTCTTGCAGGTCCTTCACTTATTCATCTAGACACTGTCAGAGGGACTCAGCAGGCTCCTGGGACTCTTGTGGCACACCTCTCAGAGAGTTGGCTCTCACTTGCTTGCAAGGATTGGGGACATAGTCCTCCCTCCACCAATTCAGATGGAAACCTCAGAATTCTTCCAGAGCACTGTGTGTGTATGTGTGTGTGTGTATGTGTGTGTGTCTGTGTCTGTGTGTGTCTGTGTGTGTATGTATGTATATGTATGTGTTTGTGTGTGTCTCTGTGTGTGTATGTGTGCCTGTCTTTCTGTCTGTCTCTTTATGTTAATGAAGTCCAGATTTCTGCACAGTTTCCCCTGTGTTCTGTAGGTCCTCACGAATGTCATGTTCTGCTGGGACCCTTTGCATCTTCAGTGTGACAGTCTTACCTCTTACCGCCATCTCAAGCAGGAGATCTCGAAGCTGATTTGTTTTTCTGTCCTTTAATTGAGCTTGATGTGAGTTCTCCTCGATGTCCACAGAGACTGAATGGTGCAGGATGACAAGCGCCGAAGGCCATCTGCCTTTTACAGAAGTGAGCAGACAGCACTCTCAGTGAAACTACCCTTGAGATGAGTTGACTTACCAAAGAGGGGTTGAAAAAGAGATGGTATCTCTGTGGAGATGACGCCAGTGATGCTTTGAGGGTGAAGAGCCACTTGGGAGGAGACATATGCTGTGTAAAAAAATGTATTGGCATCTTGATACTGCCCATAGAGAAAATCCTAAAATAAAGATGGGGAGAGAATTGAGTGTAGAGGGAGTGGGAGCTGGGGAGAGGCAAGGATCCGGTCACCCCATTCTTTACATCATTATCTGATTATCTTAGCTTCTGCTAAGATGTCTCACGGTGCCTGAAGACAGTGACGGGATCTCTCATCCACAATGTCAGTGATGGGAAAAAAAATAGGGCCACATAGCCTAAGAAGTTTGAGTAATCTGATATCTTCTCTGTGTGACTGTGACAGTGAGGTTGTTTTTGTATTTTGATCTCTTTCTCTCAAAGACACACCATAGATATTTAGAGAGATGAAAATTAAAGATCTAAGGGATTTCTTTAAACAACAACAACACAAACAAACCCCAAACAAGGGGTAGGGGAGATTGCTCAGCAGTTAAGAGCACTGTCTACTCTTCCAGAAGATCTGAGTTTAATTTCCAGCACCTACATGGCAGCTCACAATTGTCTATAACACCAATTCCAGGGTATCCACAACCCCTTTTCACCTCCTCAGGAACTGCACACACATGGTATTTATACATACATATATACATACATATGACAAAACACACATTCACATGAAAACATTTTCAAAATAAAAAGAAATTACTTGGGCCAGATATAGTGTTACATCCTTGTTCTGTTGAAGGGGGAGATCAGCAATAGAAAACAAACAAACAAACAAAATAAAAGCAAACCAAACTAGTAAGGCAATGCTAACACTAACTGTGCCGACTAGGAGTTGTGAGTTGTTTCCATTTTGCATGTTTTCCTGCAGGAGGTGAATGACTGTAGAAAGAATGCTCTGTGCAAACCCTCCCCATCCGGGTCCCCTGGTCCCTTCCCACCTCACTGCATCTTCCTCCTTCCTAGAGGCCACCCTCCTCTCCTCTTCCTTAGTCCCTCCCCTCTGCTCTCTTGTGTAAGTTTTCAAAGAACGGGCACATTTAAGGAGCAAGGTGTCACAACAAAGCCCAGAAGAGGCTCCAAAGAAGGCTCTGGGAAATGAGTAGTCTTCATGGTTGCTGGAGAAGCAAGCCTTCAAACAAGGGTGCGAGTTATTTATCTATCCTGAAATAGATCGCCCGGGCTGAATAATTAATATCATTATGACAAGAACAAAACAGAGATTCTCTGAAAAGAGTTAAGACGAGAAGGCAGGAGCTCAGTGTGATGGTGAGAGGCATTAAAACCAAATGCTCTGCTCAATGTCTGTGCTCTCCAAGAGCAAGCAAAGGACGGTGCGTTGGATTTAGGACAAGGGTTTCCTGCATTGGTTGTCAAATGAGTCCTTAACAAATTACCTTTTCGAAGATTAAAACAAACAAAAAATAATCATTCAAGTGTTTCTCTCAGAAACAAGAAGCCTGCTGTTTATTAGGTCACAGAGCAGAGGTAGGACTGACTTTGAAGTACAGGCAGCTTCAGAGCCACAGGGCCATCTCAGACCATGGAGAGCTTGTAATACTGTCTCTCCCTCCCTCCCTCCCTCCCTCCCTCCCTCCCTCCCTTCCTTCCTTCCTTCCTTCCTTCCTTCCTTCCTTCCTTCTGTGTGTTCACAGAGGTTTACTTCCAGTGTTGTCCTTCAAGAGCCATCTGCCTTGTGTTTTGAACAGTTTCCCCCCTCCCCCCTACCTCTCTCACTGGGACCTGGAGCTTGCCAAGTAACTCAAGATGGCTGGCCAATGGATCTGTAGGGCTCTGCCTGTGTTCCTCCTCCCCAGTGTTAAAAGTACAAGCATGCACCGTCATGGCTATATCTGGTTTACAAAGTATCCGCTTTAGATTTATATACTTATTTATTTATCATTTGTATGTATATCCTTGCTTCTACAAGCCAGAAGGCAGCATCAGATTCCCTGGAGCTAGGGTTCCAGGTGTTTTTGAGCCACCATCTGAGTGCTAGGAGCAGAACCGGGTCCTCTGTGAGAATAAGCACCGTTAACCACTGAACTATCTCTTCCTCCCCTAAAGGATCTATTTTAAACATGCTCGACAAATTTGAATTTTGCTTAAAGAATCTGTGTGCACTGTTTCCCACTTGAAAGGGGCTCAGGAGTTTGGAAATGAGCTCATCAACACCAAGTTTCTAAAAATTTCAGTAGACTTAGGAGAGAAATCCAATGGGAGTGTTGCACAAGGTTCGAGGAAAGAACTCAAAGCTTGATGCAATTTGGAAGGACACTTTGGGACCTTTCAATGAAGGAACGTCCAAAGTCAGCAGTCGCTTAGGGTGTGCTGAAAGAGCCCCTTCTTTCAATAGCTATATATTCACTTATCAAAGAACCAAGAAAAAAAAACGCGTGGAAATTAGTGAAATTGAAAACAAAAGAGTTCAGCCGAAGCCTAACACCAACATCAGCAGAAATTAGTCTGACAGAAGGAGCCACTGCAGCCCTCCTCCAGCTCCTCCAGCACAGATCACATAAACCCGGAGTTCTCTTAGAAGAGAGAGAACTTTGAATAGAAATAATGAGCAGACTCCAGAATTATTGGATAATCTAATTAATGAGGGGGTGACTCATACGGACACCTAGGAAAAAAAGACTGTAATTCTTCTGTCGGATACTGCTGCTGATAGTGTCAAACCTAAAACCTGTAGGAACTAGTCAGTTTCATCATTTCTAGGACAAATTCAAGGTTAGTTCAGGGAAGTTGAAACTCTTACAACATTACAGCTACAGAAAAGTGAAATTTGATGATCTTTTTTCTCCCCCAACCTTGACAATTCCCCAAAATGTATATTCTATGTCTAGCAATAAGAAAGCCATTATTCTAAATTATCTCAAAAGTGAAAAACAGCGCCAACTTTCTGTTATTTTGATTACTTTCATGGGCATGTTACTTTAAATCATTATGTAAAGAGATGCTCCAAGATATGTATTTTAAACACAGAAGCAAGTATTACAGAACTGTCAGGCACTTTTCTCACAAGCATTGTTATTTAAATTTTTGTTTCATAACATTTATGAATATTAAAGAGTTTTAAATTGTGGTTTATCTCCACATTTTAAGTATTTACATTCATACCATAGAAAATTCTTTCTCTTAAACAGGCAATCTAAACTGTATACACTCCAGGCCTATCTTTAGTTACTACTGTCTGATATGAAAGGCATTGCCATATCTATATGGTATGTATGTATCTATAGTCCTGTAATGTGCTTTATGTCTGCCTATTGGCTTAAGAACAAATGTTTGCAGCCTCTCTCATATCTTCTTTTTAGGTCCAGCCAGCTGGCAGAATACTTTCAGCTATGTCCTTAGCAGCCTGAGGCAAGGGCTTTTCCTCAATAAAGAAGGCTTCAAAGTACAGGCCGCCATCTTCTCTTGTTAGAATACCACCTTCTGTGCAGCCTGGCTGGGGATAAGCAAATGTCTTCTCTGCAAAACAGAGAAATGACATTACAAATTCATGAGTCCTGGGGGGTCCCTGAGGTAGTTCTTTGGGAAGTTTGTGGATTTTTGTGAGAAGCCCAAATGTGGGGGAGTGGAGCCTGGCTGGGTGGAGATTCCAGTTAGTCAGGACTCCAAGCTGAGAGAAGGTTTTCCTGGGCTAGTGCGTGCATGCGCGGGCTCAAGTGCAGCCTGGGTGACATAGTAAGACTGTCTCAAAATAAAAAGTAGGAATGGGGCTTGCTTGGGATATAGCTTAATGCTGGGGCACTTGCCCAGTGTGTGCAGAGCCCTGGGCTCAACCCAGTTCCAAAAGAAAAGGAAAGAAACAAAAGGTGGGTGCCACAAGTCTGAGAATCAGAGAGAGAAGCCCTTGGTTCCAGGGAATATATGCCGTGGAGAAAGGATAGCACTTTTCACTTAGCTCTGTGTTCCTAAGATGACTTAGTCCTGCCATCAGAACAACTAAGCAGGTCAGAAAACCTCAGAAAAAAAAACCCCAAGAATCACTGAGTCCATGAAAGAGTGTACAGGAAGGCCTGGGGCTGTTACCAAGTATTATATACTCATGTAAGAAATTCTCAGAAAAAATAATTTTATAAAAGGAACTAAGCAGCTGGTTGGGAAGACGGGAAAGACACTGAAGGATACAATTCTCCATTGAGTTTCATGGAATTATCTTTTTATTATAGGTCAATAATGGTTCCTTTGTGTGATTGAGACTTTCATGATTGAATTGCCAATAGTACCGTATGGCGTAACGCAGATGGATTCTTCTGACTGGTCAGCTCTTTCTCCACTGTGGTGATATTGATATGCTACATACCGGATGATCCACGTAAGAGGTATGTCTCAGTCACTGTGAAAGTCAGTGGAGTGAACTGCGCTGTGCACTTCCACATGGAACAGGTAGACTCTGAGAGTGAGATGGCCAGATGCTCGAAATGCTTACAGAAATCAATTCAGGATTGGATGATGAAAAGGACCTGGATGATGAAAAAGACCTTGGATGATGAAAAGGAGAGCATCGTGGACTGCACCACAGGCAGAGGAGATGTGTGTTCTGTCTTTGCTCTCTGCTAGGGAAAGTGGATAGGCTGAAATGAAAATGTTAGGTTTAGGCAACAGGGAGAATGAGAACAAACCGAGTAATATGCAACTTTTAGAAAAGGGCATCAGGTGGGAAGAGTGGCCCACGAGGTGACATGTACAAGATAGCCATATTTAGAATAGTAGGTTACCAGTCAACCCACAAGGATGCCTAAGTGGGTGTAGATCTCATTCCGAAGGAAAAAACCATTTCTGGAAGACCAAGGGCAGTGTGCTTCACCGTGTCCTGGCTTAGGGCATCTGCCTTTGTTCCAGTCACTAGAAATGTGCACGTGGTTGGGTCGGGTTGGCCGTTGTGTGCGTCCAGCAGAGAGCAGTGGCCACAGCCCGCACTTTCCCAAAGGAGTAGACGAGCAACCTCACTTTGTCTCAGGAAAGAATGGGAGTGGTCACAGAGAGGCACACGGTATTGCGTGTGAATGTACGGTATTTGTGTTCTCCTTTGTGCGTCGTGAAAACATTAGATGCCAAGAATAAGCCTGACAAAGTTCAGGGAACGGGAAAAACATCGCTGTCGAGAACCAGCCTGGAATGTTCCTGGTGCTGACTGGACTAGAGGCCAGGGCACATTGGCCCATAAACGGGAGGTCCAGGCTGCTGGGAATGGGACTGATCCCTGTGTGTTCCGGTCACATTCTCCAGGCTTGTCAGTCAGAAGCTGGTTGTCTTCACTGCCATAAAAGTTCACCTTCATTGTAACAGGGACAATGGGTGGGAATAACAAGGATGTATCTACAAGGATATTAATATTGAAGAATAGATAATACTACAAGTGATCACAAGGACTCCCAAAACATAAAACAGCTCAAGAGTGAGAGAAATGGATGCTATTTTCCTGTTTAGAGAAGCTGGGTTAGTCAGTGCTATAAAATCATTTTGTATGGGAAACATTCGTTTGTCTATCATTTTTGCTCGAGACCTTTAAATAATGCAATCCACTTAAGAAAGAACCCCAAAGTCCTCAAATCTTTCCCAGCAGCCGGAAAATCACACACACACACACACACACACACACACACACACACACACACAGAGCTGTACAATCCAGCCTTTTAATTACATTTACCTGCTTCCCTTTTGTTTAACTGTCAATTCCCTGCACTGAAGACAGATCTTAAGCTCCCTGAAGGCAAGAATCCTGTCTTCAAGTTGCACTCTGCACCCAGAAAGCAGGTACCAAGCAGAGACTGCTCAATGGACCCAGGGGAGGGGTTTTAGTGTCAGTCTGCAGCGTGGCCTTCGGGTTGAGGTGCACAGCCCTGCGCGGTGGTCCACGGTGGCCACTGCCTCGCTCCCCTCACCCCTAAGCCGTCCCAGCTCGCTGCTATTCCTTCTTGCTGCCAGGAGGAGGCACCACGGCCTCGGGTTAAGCTTTTCCCACCCCCTGGCTACCCCACTTCCCCCAGCTCATGACGTGAGAAGCAGCCTCAGCCAAGAGTCTTAGCAGTGGGAGTGAGGGGGTGATGGAGGGGGTTTGGGGGTGGGGAGGGGTGGGGGGTGGAGAGCAAGAGGACGCGCGTGCACACACACCCTGCCTCTTGGGTTTCTCCTCCTGAACCGGAGTGTGAGAGGTAGGGTGTGTGTGTGTGTGTGTGTGTGTGTGTGTGTGTGTGTGTGTGTGTGTGTGTGTTTTGTGTGCGCGCGCGAGCGCGCGCTTGAGTGGCACGTTCCTGGGTGTGAGACCCAAATCAAGACTAGGACCTTTGATGTCCCCGCCCTCCCCGCGTCGCCGGTGATTAATACCCATTTTTCTTACTCTCCCCCTCCTCCCCTGCTCTTCCTCTCCTGCTGCCGAACGCTTGACTTGCCCCCGCCTGCTTCCCCTCCCCCGGCTCCCATCACCACCAACTGGAATCTGGGCTCTCCTGCCTCTCCCACCCCCCCTCTTTTGAGAAAGGAAGGTCCTCCCCCACCCCCTTTCCAGCACCACTTCCTTGGGTTCCTTCACCTCTAGGAAATCTCGGGGCTTGGTTCTATGGAGTAGCGCTTCTCGGGTCAAGCTGCCTTTCCATCCCCGGCATCCAGCGGAGCTGGCATCCGAATACATTTCCTTCTGCTCTGCAAAGAGTCGTAGTGAACTTCCCAACCCGGGAGACTGATCCATCTACCCTGCTTTGCAGGAAAGGAAACCTCTCAAACCCTCGACACCCGCCACCCCTCTCCGGAGACTGCCACCACGGAGGTGCTCAGAACCGGTACGTAAATGCTTGCCATGGAGTCTCAATTTTTTGAGGGTTTGGGGAAATCAGGCAGATAAAGGCTCGAAGCCTTGGCACTGCTAACCAACCTGGTATTGGGTACAGCTTTCCAATCCAGCAGCACCGGGCACTTGCTATTTTGGATGGTTTTTAATTTTTCCTTTTAAACAAAAGGATATTTTTGGGGAGGGGGAAGGGGACAGGACTGCCTTTGGTCTTTCTGAGGTTGTTAATCCCTTCTAGGGGAGAGGCTGGGCAGCGGTGCCCGCGGCGGGAGCCACGCGCTGCGACCCTCCAGTCCAATCCTCTGGCTGCAGGTGCAGCCCGGTGCGCTGCACATCAGCGCGCCGGCGGCGTGAGTGTGCGCGGGGGTGAGTGTGAGTGCGCGCGGGGGCGCGTGCGCGTCGGGGGCGTGTGTACGCGCGTGTCAGTGTGCCCCATCCAAGAAATGCCCAGTGTGCGGCCGGTGCACAATCAGAGACCATTGAGCACGAGCCCGGGGTGGGAGGAGGCTCCGCTGCTGGAGGAGATGAGGAGAGCGAGCCAGACGTGTCAGCAGCATTGCAGATGGGGCTGGGGGCCGCACTCGCTGGCGAGTTAAGTGGGGATGGTGTGCGTGCGCGCGCGCGCGCGTGTGTGAGTGTGAACTGCTGTGTGGAGCCTCCTCTCCCTGCCTTCCTCCTTGCTTCCCACTTCCCTCTTCCCTCTTTTCCATTCAGGTTGGCTTTTCTCACCTTTCATCCATGCCTGTCCCAGGAACGGCATAGGCAGACCTTTTCGGAATTATTTATAGATTGTTGCCAGCTGTTTTCAATTCCTCTCGCGTGTACTCTGTGGGAAATGCAGGCTTTCCTCCCCCCTTTTCTTATAACGACTTGATATATAGATATATAGATATATTTTTCCGGCATGCATTTTGCTAACCCTCCGGGAGACACTGGACTCAAACCCTGACCTCCTCTTTTTTCCCCTTAGGAAGGGGACGCTTTGGGAATGACCACGCTCCACGGAGGGACAGAGCCTGCCCCCAGCTTCTCCACATAGAGACTCCTCTACTAAAGCTCCAAAAAAATTAAAAAGAAAAAAAAAAGAAAAAAGAAAAAAGAACCCAACCCGTAATTGCCGGAGACTCCTTAAATCTATATATTGGGGCTACTAACCTCACATGCACATGGAATAATGACTCTGGATTCTGCATTGTGAGCCGCTCTCCACACCCTGAGATTCCCTTTTATATTACATTTTTTCTTTGAATTTACATCTCTTCAAGACACAAGATTAAAAGCAAATTCACACTCCACTGGATTTTAAATGTTCTTCCGTTCCTTTATCCTCCGTCTTTCTTATGTGGATATGCAAGCAAGAAGAGGACTCTGGATATTCCCAACATGCGCTCTCCCTTAATCTGTCCGCCTAGAGCTTTGGCTTCTACAAACCAAGGTAGGGCACATTCTATTCTATTCTTTTTCCTCACCTGGGTGGGGATTTCTTGTTTTAAATCTGGTTTTTTTTTCCAGTGTCTCAGATGATATTTTTTTTTTCTGGGAGAGAAAAAAAATAACATGATCTCAAAATAATGCTGTTTGGGGGAAAAGGCTTCTGTGACAAAGAAGGGAACCTGCAGGTCGCTTCTCATGTTTCTGTCTTCTAACAGGTTTTGTTTTTCCGGGAAGGTGGTGGGGGTGGTTGTATGCAGGCACAGGAGAGGTTGGAGGCTGGAAGGGGTGTATGTCTATATGCAAACACAGGCAGCCAGGGGACCTGTATGCTCCGACTTAAACAGCATTTGATTTATACAGAGCTAATGTTAGATTTTGATGGGTATATATATATATATATATATATATATATATATATATATTTTTTTTTTTTTTTTCCTCCAAGCTGAGACTTGTTCCTTGCCATCTTCCTTTCTGTTTCCCTATCTCCTCTCTTTTCTTTTAGGCATCCTTTCTATGCTTTGTAAAAATAAATAAATAAATAAATAAATAAATAAATAAATAAATAGAAACAGAAAAATACTGATCTGGATTATCGTGGCTATTGCCCTGGAACCCACTTGGTGTCTAAAGAAAGGGTTGAAGCTGGGCCCGTAGATCCCAGGAGGCCTATTGCAGAGGTGCAGGTGCAGGTAGGGACTGGCTGGTCTCAGAACACCTGGATGCTGCAGGCTGGAGTCTTCAACCTTAAGCTTGAAAAGAAGGGAGTCTGTCAATATTCTGCTTTTCATTTGTATCTTTTTCCCATGTGCTATTATTTTTTGAGCTGTAAATTTCTCCTTCTGTCCACACATCTATTTATACCCGCACATCCTCCAAGCAAACTGTTACTTCCACACTCTTGCGAAATGGCTATCTTGCAGACTTCTAAAGCGCCGTGCATGTGGAAGGGGTGCAGAATTCTACATGTGAGCCTTTGTGTTAAACAAAGAGATGTGCTGCTTGCATGCGCTCAGCTTGTACCCTCAAAAACAGAATCCATGTTTTAATTTATTTTATCCTCCCATTCATTTCAACAACATTTGAAATTGCTATATATGTGAAGAAATATATATATAAAACCTATAATAAAATATATATAAATATAAAAATATATGAGATATGCCCAATATCTTGGACAGTGTTTGAAAAGGGAAATAGCAACAGGAATGGAAAAGACTTAGCTAACAGTTCTTTTGCTAGCCACTCAGGCAAGCCAAGACAACTCCTGAGAAAATCATAGCATCTCTGGCTCGAGGGCCAAAATGGGGACCCAGCTGCTCATCTCCTTTCTACACTGTCTATATACCCTGGAATCTCCAAAGATGTTCTCATGCAGGAGTGAGGTTGGGAAAGGGTCTTCAAAAATATGTAAGAGAGCCATGAGCAGTCAACAGCCCTTTCCCAAACACTCCCTTCCTCTCTACCCAAGTCATTTACAAAATAATCATCCTTTGGAACAACCTAAAAATACTAAAGTGTTGTAGGGGAGGTAGTAGAAGGTCCTTGCCAGTCACTCAGAATGACAGTGGGCGATAGTTCTTTATTGTTCAGTAAGGATGGATATGGATCCATCCAAATCTCCTGTTCCTCTCCCCTAGGCCTCATTCTTTAAGCTCTCATTGCTGAAGCCTTAATCTGTAACCATGGTGTAATGAGAGTGAGGTTGGAATCCCAATTTGAACCATGTTCTCACCACATCTACAAATAGCTGAGGTTATCTGGTGTGTGTTCACCTTAGAGCCACCTGAGCTGGCTCCCTGACTTCTCCTCCTCCTTCAAGTAGGAGGAAGAACTCTTCATTTCATTTCAAAATAGAACAGAGGAATGGGCGAGGATGCCAGCTCAATGTGCGGAGAGTTTGTATGCATGGGTGGACGAGGAGAGGTGGCTATCCAGAGAGGTGGCATGTGGCGACTGTTGCATCACAGTTGCCTGTGATAGAGCTCTGCGACTGAGTGGGACCTTGGTCATAAAATCAATGTTCTTTGGTGACAAAATCAATAGGGAGGCTTTGGGCAGGGTCTCAACCTGCATGCCAGTAAGATGCACTCAAGTGCTAAGCTGTTATCAGTTGGCCCAAGGACTGGGCAAAGGAGAAGAGGTTAAAGAGTAGAATACAGAGGAAGAGAAGTCAAAGGGGCTGAAAAAGCTAGAGAGAAAAGAGAGGTGATCCAGTTGGGAAAGACTTGTCAGGTATCAAGGAGGCACTGCCACAGGTGGCCTGCAGCTTTTTGGTATTCCAAGCCATTTTGGAGACTCTGTTGTAACCTGTCATCATGAGCAGTGCCCATGATGCTTGACTTGGTGGCATTCTGGGCCTTCCTGGGTTCCTTGTTGTTGCTCTCTTTGCTTCTCATCACTGAGCGGGTTCCCCTGCATCTCCTTGCTTTCTACCCTCTCCCTTGTGGCATGGGTGGTATGAATGGGTTCCCCTTCATCTCCTTGCTTTTTGCCCTCTCCCTTGTGCCATGGGCGGTATGAGGAGTGGTGAGACTGGTGGGCTGAAGAAGAACACATTTGACAGCAATGAAAGAGCCTTGGTGGTCCGTAATTAAGGAAACATCAATAGGAAACTATGACTTCTCAGCAAAGCAGGCTAAGAATGTGGTTTTAAGGGGAGTGAACCACATGTGGCTGGATTCCTGTGCTACAGGAATGCCAGTGCAGGGTGGACCTGAGGAAGGGGTGACATGCCAGGGCTTAGTGTGCAGGGACAGAAGCAGAGCATGCCAGAGAATTGTCTAATTGGTCTCTCTTGTTGGTTCCAGCTCTAGGAAGCCTGCCCACCTGCAGATTCTTGTTCTGCTACTGATGGTCTGTGATCTTTGTCAGGGGTGGATGTAGGCAGAGAGAACAAGTAAGGAGAATGGCAGAAAGAAGAGGAGAGGAGGGAGAGAGAGAGAGAGAGAGAGAGAGAGAGAGAGAGAGAGAGAGAGATTCTTTTTGTCACTACTTTGCACCCCAGGTGTTTTTGTTTGTTTGTTTGTTTTTTGACTGTTTAAGAAGAGCGACTTCCTCTGGAGGGAGGGTGAACAGCAAGGGGTCTTGTCTGTGTTTCTGTCTCCCAAGGAATGGCTTTAGAACTCAGCTATTTTCTCAGACCTTCAACTTCCACGTAGGCTTGCGTGGAGAGGGGCAGTGGCTACCTTTGAGAGAGACAAGGGGATAAAGTTGGCTGGTGTAGTAAGTGACTGGTGTTTGCTGGGGGAGAATCAGGACTGAGTGGATCCTGTGGCCCATCATAAGCTTTGAGATGTGCTTTTCATCTCCTTTATGGCTATGGTAAACCCAAGGGCAGGGTTTCTTCTTCAAGGATCTAATGAAGGTAACATCTTCACCAGTATTGGCCAGATATTGCCAACATTTACTGAATACTTGGGGACTGTGAAACACAGAAGGAAGCAGGGGGAAAGGAGGTTGGACATGAAGAAACCATGACTTCAAATCAACACCTAGAGCCACACAAGAGAAGGAATACAGGGATGACCTGACCATTGTGACAGTTGGATGCAGGTATTCCAAATGATGGCCTGCTTCTTGAATGGCGATAATAGCAAATGACCTCCCGGCTCATCTCTGGTATCTTGATGGGGGGGTCAAGAGCAGGGGCTGCCAAAGTTCAGATTGCCTTCTTTCTCCTTGATATTCTGCAGTCCTTAAGAATCCTAGAGATTACTTCCTTTCAGTGAACCCTGTTCTTAGTCTCCGTGACCCTGTACTCGATTGGGTACTACTGCACTATTCCTATGTAAACAAATATAGATCAAGAGAGTTGCTGGTGTAATGAATTGTTTACATTTATTAAAGTGCCTCTCATCTTTGTAACCATAGAAGAAACCTCCAGGGAGAGATTAGTGGTTGAATTGGTATTGTCTTCCAGGAGGCTGAAGATGGGAAGAACTGAGCACAGTCAGTAGAGGGAGCACACAGAACTCAGAGGAGGTAGGTTTCTGGCTTCTGAGGTCTAGGTGCAGTGGAGATGTCATCTGTTTGTGACTCTTATCCCGATTCACCTGGGTCAACTTCTCAGGATGTGTAGACCAGAGAGATGTACTCAGAGGCCTTCTTTGCTTTGCTTGGTGTTTCAGTACCTTATTTCTATTCTGTCACTCTCTAGCCCTGTAAGCTGAGATTGGCAGGAAAGAACTCAAATGATTTTGTTGTCCCCTGGTAACAGTTCTTCCTCATCACTCCCAGCAGTGTGGTTGTTTGCCCTCTCTGTGTTTTACTAGCATGTATTTGAGGCTCTAAGACCCCTTTGCTTTCTCTTATTTACGAGTCCCTCTTCCTTCTCTCAGAAGCTCACGAGATCCTCAAGGGCAGGGAGAGATGTGTATTCATCTTGGGATCATTTGTACTCAACACAGAGATAGGCATCGGATAGATACGGGATAACCCTGGGAGGATGAGCTGGGACAGGATGCACTGTTTATCAGTCAGAGGTGCTTTTTGTTATTTATTTATTTATTTATTTATTTATTTATTTATTTATTTATTTATTTTCTGCCTGATGGTATAAAATGAGGTAACGGTATGCTAGGAGATGTAATCAAGAACTTGAAACTCAGTAGGCAACTACTCTGTCTTCATCTCATAGATGAAGGAGCTGACCTCTGGGGAAGTGATTGTCCCAAGGTTACATAGCTCCTTAGTGCTGACGTTTCCTGCTATCCACCATTGATGGTAGTGAGAGCCGGCGATTGTCTGTGCACTTTGCATATCTGCATCATTCCTTCTCAAACTTTATTGCATACAGAAGTCACAGGGAGGTGCTATTAAAATGCATATCCTGATTTGATAGGTCTTTGGTGAAACCTGATATTCAAGTTTATCATGTCAGAGTTCTTGTATGACTAGGTTCAGGTCCACACCCTCTATGCATCTGAACACCATCATAGTTAATGCCGAATCTCTTGATTAAATTTTGTGGCACCCACATTATCTTTGCTTTGATTATTTTTTTCAAATCAGAAAAAAAGTTTCATTTTACCTGTTTATTCTACTTTTTTGTTTAAAATTCTACTCAAGTACACCTTTTTTGTTTGTTTGTTTCCTCTATACCTTCTTATTTCTGGGCTTTCTTATAATAGAGTGTCTTCTCATTTTCTACTGCTTCTTCGTTTATTTCTTATTAACACTCATTTGTCTTTTCTCATGCACACAGCTATTGCCTTATTTAATTTATCTGTATGCTTTTTGCTCTGTTCAATTATTCAATAAAGACTTGATAAAAGGCAATATTAATCAAGCTATGAAAAAGAATTGGCTCTTCATATTCCAGTAGCAGATAAGCTATATCCTGGAGGTCTTCAAGGACACAGGGTGAAGAAACCTTCACTTGTTTAAGACCTTTCAAGGCAAGATGGCGGGGACAGAGGTTTGGAGGGATTCATGGAAGGAGTTGGTGATTGAATTCTTTTGGAAGAACAAACAGGAGTTTTGGAGGCAAGGAGGGACAAGTCATTCCGTGAGGATGCATTGGCTCAGTCAGGCTGCTGTAGACACCCATCCTCCTTGTCTTGTGTCCCTGAGGACCAGCGCATGATTGTGCTGGTTCCTTAGCTCCGAGACTCTGACCACAAAGGACCAGGGTAGAGGGAGGGCTGAGGCTGTCTAATTTCTGCTTTGGTGAGTCTACAGTTAATGAATCCTCACCCGGTTTGTTAGACTTGCCTCTAGAATGAGCGAATGATGTAGTTTTCATTTTAGACCACTGGATTGCAACTAACTTTATTGATGGCCATTACAAAGAAAGGGACAGCTGTTAGCTGATTCGTGTCCAAGGAAAGAGCTGGATCCCAGCCCAGGCCAGGCTACTTGGAATGAAGGACCAGCCGGGCCCCATGTGTTTCTCGAGTAGTGAGGTAGAGTGCGGCACCATTCATCCACTAGCAGCTTTCTGTAGCAGCACAGAGGGGCGAGGAGAACAGAGGTGCCCATTATTCTCAGGCACTCCATGACACATTTTAGTTCCCGATTGGAGTGGCCTAATCTTGGAGACATTTTTACTTTGAGGGATGCCTGGATGTAGGGATAATAGGTGACATCTTGGTCACCTTTTGGTTAAGCTGTAACATGGGTGCTTAAAGAAACATGAATTTGAATGGATTCTTCGCTAAGTTGTAGTTCATCTATTTCTAGTCCCCATTCCCCACTCTCCCCGTCTCTCTGTACGTGGTGAAATTTAATAATTTTATTAGGAAAAGCTTATTATTAAGCTTTATCTGAAGATTTCTTTTAATTTTAATTTTTGCAGTATTGGGGATTCAACCTAGGACTTGTGCAGGCTAGGTAAGGCAAGCACCGAGATGCATGTCCTATGTATGTCTCCCACCCATTAAAAACACTGCTTTTTTGAGGATAAGTACTCAGGGTGGTCTTGAATTTATTCTATAGTCTACAATGGCTTTGGACTCATGATCTTTCCCTGTTAACTTCCCTAGTGGCTGGGATTTTAGGCGAGTGCCACCAGGACTAAATTTCATTCTGGAGACACTTTTAAGGTCCATTTCACATAAAGACTACAGTGGGAATGAAGATACAGGGTGAATAAATATCTTGACTTAAAGGTCATGTGTTCTAAGATGACTAGAGGGGCAGGGAATAGAAACAGAGCAATAAGCTGTTCTTTCTCTGGTTAGTTGAGGATGAGGTAGAGCAGAGGCTAGGCTGGACCCGAGGAATAGCAGATCAGGAAGGAGAGGAGAAGTGATTGGTCTTGTCCTTCCTTAGGGATGGATGCTTAAGAGAAAGGAAACCTCCAAAGGACAGAGTGTTGAGGCCAGTGTGTGTACCCACACACTCTCCTACTCTGGCCTCCTCCTCCCACCCCCTCTTCATTCTCCCCCAAGTAGTCTCTCATCACTGGCCCACTAGGACTACAAATTCATAATTCTGTTTTTTCTTTTTTTCTTTTTTGTTTGTTTGTTTTGTTTTGTTTTTCAAGACAGGGTTTCTCTGTATAGCCCTGGCTGTTCTGGAACTCACTTTGTAGACCAGGCTGGCCTCGAACAGAAATCCACCTGCCTTTGCCTCCCAAGTGCTGGGACTAAAGGCGTGCGCCACTACGCCCGGCTATAATTCTGTTTTTTCAATGCCAAGTTTCAAGTTCTCGTTTCTCTTTTTGTAGACCCTCTCAGCACTTTAACTGGGTGGATTTATCTTAGGAAATGAGGAGATTTTATTTCTTTGAGTCATGGGACTTAGTGAAATACTGTTGTTTAAAAGCATTGTATTATTAGCAAAATGGGGAAGAACCATTGCTAGGGTTTACATGGCGCCTTTAATCCTCCCTCCCACAGCTCCCTTGCCTCTTTGAAAGTTACCAGGCTTTCTAAAGTAAGACCCCCCCTTATTATGCCATGATCCGCTCACATACATTACAGCATCTGGGTTAGAGATCAGAACACACACACTACTTCCTCACCAACACCAAACATACTGCAGGTGCAGTGACTTACCTACTCCAAACAGTGGCCTGAATCACCGAACACATCAAATGTGAGATACATTAAAAGGCTATACAATTTAGATCCAGTGTAGCCTTGATTTGTATGTGTGTGTGTGTGTTTGTGTGTGTGTATGTATGTGTGTTTGTGTATGTGTATGTCTTTCTTGGTGTGTCTCTGTGTATGAGTCTGTGTGTGTGTGTGTGTGTGTTTCTCTGTGTGTGTCTGTGTGTGTCTCTGTGTGTTTGTGTGTGTGTGTGTATGTGCATGTCTGGGCCAGAGATGAGCAACACATACAGTGCTCTCAATCACAAGCAGCATGTGTGTGTGTGTGTGTGTGTGTGTGTGTGTGTGTGTGTAACAGTGGGTCTGCACAATGAATCTTAAATTCGTGTTTCACTTGGAAAGGATAAACCTTGAGTTAGCCAGTGATGGGCACTCACTGCGGCACAGATCTTCGGAGCACAGGGCACCCCCTTTGTAAGTCAGGAGTCTTTGCAGGGTTCACTCTCATTATCTAGCAGATGATGGAGCAGGTGGTCTTGGGGGAGAAATTTATATCTGTGTCTGTGGTGCTCCTTGCTTCATGACTGTGTGTAAAACTTCAGCTCTGGGTCTCAGACTTCTCACCCAGTGACAGAGGCAATACAACCTTACATCCTTCCTTAGCCTTTGTTAGCCTTCGTTCCGCATCAGAGATGAAATAAAAACAAATTTTAAAAGCTGAGAAACCAAAAAAGAATCTTGCTCATTGGATTATCATCATGCGACCCTAAACCATTCGAAGAAAACTCCCAGGAAGGGACTGGGAAGATGGCACAGCCAGGAAAATTCGAGAGCCTGAGTTCCAGCCCCAGACACAAGTAAGGAAACTGAAGTTGGATTTAGCACCATGTACATGCAATCCCAGCCCTGGGGAAATGCAGATGCATGGAGCCCTGGTGTTCACTCCCAGCCTGTCCAGCCTGCCAGGTCAAGGACATTGAAAAACCCTACCCTGAAGAGCAGTTGTGCTTGCAAAATGATATTTGTAGGTGTCCTTTTACCTCCAAAAATGCCTACAGTATAAACATACCCACACATACAGGACCACACACTCACACATAGACACACTCAGGAATACACACATATATATACACACACAAAAATACAAAGTCATACACACACACACACACACAAACAATCTCAGGAAGAATTCTAACAGTGGCCATTTTTAAAAGTTCCTTAGGGGAGTCTAATGTTGCCTTATATTATATTATATTATATTATATTATATTATATTATATTATATGAACTCTCATATAATATGGTCATAAACTCATTGTCTAGCCCACACTGGCCTCAAACTTATTATAGCCTTGCCTCCTAAGTGCTGAATTAAAGGTATGCACGTTTACTAGGCTATGTTTGGCCATATTTGAGACTCTTCCACTAGCTGGTTGACAAGGCAAGTGTTAGCCCTGATTATGACACAATCTAGCAATTTGATTGTATAGCGAGACCCTGTTGTGAGCCAGGGATGTGAGAAGATTCAATGCAAGGAGTGTACACAGAGTTTGAGACCTTGGTCACACTAAACTCAGCACACCGCTGACCCCATGCCTGAGCTCTCCCAATGTTGACATGGGCCTGGTGTTTAATGTTAGGAAGCATAGAAGGAATACTTTCCCTGACACCCCAGGACAGGTGTGGCTGTGAAGTAGGACGAGCAGCCTCTGCTTCTGCCAGCATGCTCCGTTCCACTTGGTATTAAGGGTGCCCCATTTCTTGTTTCAGAGAGAGAGAGAGAGAGAGAGAGAGAGAGAGAGAGAGAGAGAGAGAGAGAGAGAGAGAAAGCGCCCCATTTCACTCCTTTGTACACTGTAAATGCAGGAAAACTATTAATAAATGGGGCTGGATAAGCAGCCCTGATTGACTGGCGAGGGCCCTGAATGGTGCAATTATCCTGGAGCAGTTGGAATTCACTAGGCCCCATTGCCCTCCCTCTCTGTGCCCCGGGGTGGAGGCAGAGGGTAGGAGGCATTAAGACGTCGCTCTTCCTGACTGTAACTTTAGTCACCGATTATTAGGCTGGCTGGGCTAATAGTTTTCTCGCATCCTTCCTCCTCAGCTTCCTCCCTTCCCCGTTTTAAAAATAAATGTGAATCTAAATGTACAATGTCAAGAACAGAATCCAGATTTATGGGTCTGTTTTCTTTTCAAAGACAAACCATTGTTCTCTTTTGGACATCTGCTAATAGCCACTGGGGATGGGGATGGGGATGTGGGAGGGATGGGGATGTGGGAGGGTGGCGATGTGGGAGGGATGGCCAGGATGCTAGTGGTGTTCAGTGCGCACTAAATATTTAGGGGAGAAACAGCCAAAGATCTGAATTTCAGAATACCTACTGGGTGGCTTTTTGTGTGCAGAACATTCTGAACTTGAGGACATTGTAGCACTAGCCCTGGGAATGGCTCACATGTGGCTCAGGCCTCCTTCCCCTGAGTTCTGTGGGGGGCAAAGTCAATGGCTCAGACCCAGAGGTTGTTTCTGACTTTCCGGGGAATAGAGAACATGTCAGCCCTTTGCAGATTCTGTCCCAGTCTAGATCCTGGCTTTTCCTGAGACAGGGTTCAGAAAAACTCTACCCTGGCCAAATCCAGATGCGCAGGCTTTTGAGATCCTCTGGATTGTGTGGGCCTTTCGGGTATTTAAAGAAAGGAACACTTAGAGCTGATACGGGGAGAAGTGAAATTAACTTTGTTTCTTGTGGCTTTGTCATCCCCGCCCCTTATTCATGTTTGATGTCACTGTGTGTCCTCAGTCCTCAGGTCAGGGATATCAGTACATGGCCAGCAGTTGGAAGATGTTGGCAAAGATGGCAAAGGAACAGTGTGATTGATGAAGAAGGCGTTATGTCTCTGCTTCTTTGTCGGCTAAGCACGTCTAGCTGCCTTGGGTGGGATCAGCTGAGCCTGAGAGCACACAATCATGCTTAGATACAGCGTAGGCAGCGGGAAGAAAAATGGACCCTACCCCAGCACCCCGCTTCACTGGGCTGGAGTCCACATCATGCAACGGACATGACAACTCTCTTTAACCATGGTCTTTAGATCCTTCCTCCAGGTCTACCTCACAGGGAGTCTCCACCATGAAGCCTTGCTTGGCCTCCCTCTGTGGACATAAGCTCTGTTAGGCTGCTTGTTCCCAGAATGCTTCTCTGCTTGTCCCACTCTTCTTATGAGGAGTTCGCTGTGCACAGACTTCTTCCATCAGGGGTTTCCAATACTGTCTGTCCCATGACACTCTCAGTTTTTCCAACCCAGGGCTGTCTGGGATTGCTGTCATTCAATCTTCCAACCTCCGTTTTCACCCTTTACCTGCTTCCAAGGAGTCTGTGACTTTGGGATGAAGGTTGGCACCTAGTTTCACAGTGATCTTTCAGTAGCCATAGCAAGGAATCGATGTTGGTGATGAAGCTTGCGTTGATGCACCTGGGAGAGACATTAGATCGCAGGACTGGGAAGGTTCTGGAAATAGGTAGCCAGAAATGGTAGGGTGTTTTAATCTTCCAGCAATGGTAGATTTAAAAATGCTAAGAATTATAGCTGTCTGCCCAAATATGACAGTCACACACAAGGTCTTTCCTTGTCTTCTCTTGAGACAGCTTCCTGCAGAGACGGGGGCCTTGAGTTGCCTGGAAAGACTCAGAGTGTGCCAGTGATGTTATGAGTTATGTTGACCCTGGTTATCTCATTTAATCCTCTTTCTAAGGCTGATGTTATTATTTCTGTTTCTTAGACTAACAGGGTGAGGATTAGAGAGCTGGAGGACACACAACTGTAAGCTGCAGCCAGATTCCCAAATGACGTCTTCTGAGTGTGACTAACCCTTGGCACTTTAAATTATAGGGAACTTCTGCTGTGTAATAAAAGATACAGGATTATGTGGACTCATTAACATAATAGAATGTGTATTTGTGAGTGTGTGTGTAAGTGTGTGTGCGTGCGTGTGTGTCTATGTGGTGTCTGTGTGGATGCATCTGTGTGTGTGTGTGCCTGTGTGAATGTATGTGTGTATGTGTGGTGTGTGTGTGTGTGTGTGTGTGTGTGTGCGCATGTGTGCATGTGTGGTATGTGTATGTGTTCATGTGTACACATGCCCGTAGAGGTCAGACTGTCATAGTGGTTCTTCATCTTACATTTAGGACAGGGTCTCTCACTAACCTATAGTCCGCTGACTCAGCTGGACTGGCTACCTTGAAAGCTCCAGGAACCTCCTCTCTCTTCCCCCGCTACCAGTGTGATTACAGGTTTTCTGTGGGTGTTGGGGACTTGAACTCAGGTCCTTGTTCCTGAGAGACAAGCACACTGCTGAGCCATCTCCCCAGCCTCTAATGTGATAGACTTTGACACTCCAACTGAAGCAACTTCCTTTTAGAATTTTTCTCTTTGGGCTTTGCTCTTGGCAAAAGGCAAGGTTGTTCTAAAGTGGAAATAAGAGTTCCTATAAAATAGACAATTCCTGGATCATAATTTAATTTGATAAGGATGAAAGGTAAGAAATTCATGATGCTAGCCAGTGCCACCTTCTTTCATATAGAGACAGGGGCTGGGAAGATTTTCTTAGTCTCCTTCTGTTCTGTACACTTACTACATCCTGAACTTGTAGATTCTAGTTTCTCTAGGACGGAGTAGCTGGTCCTTCTCCCTGCTCCCTGCACAGACTTGTTAAAGATCACCTAACTTCATGTATCTCTGTTGTTCTAAAGCCCATGTTAACTTTCTACTTTGAGTGGAGAATGACAGCAGGGAGAATCGTTCCATGTTGTGTTCTGCCACAAGTGTAAATAGTATCATTGAGACCAGGTCCCACTGGGCCCCACTAAGCTGGCCTGTGTGATTCTGGCAAGCTTTGCAACCTCACGGAACTTCATTCTGTGTCCATAAAATGATATCTTTAGGGCATGAAGTTGTACTGCAGATCAAATGAGAAAAATGTAAAAAATCCTCTCAAGTTAGGCTCAGTATCTACACACACAGTATATCATTATTAAGAAGCCTGTCACGCTCTGGGCTTTGATACATTTTGGGGCCTTCCACGTGTTACATCTATTCCCAGGGGATGAGAGAACAGAACACATTTAATGGGGAAGACGGACAACGGTGGCAAAGAAACCAACATTCTGAATACAGAGCAGCAACACCCAGGCACTGTGACCTGAAAGTCTTTATCTCTGGTGGGTTTCTCATTCTCAGGTTCTCTTTCACAGTATTTATCTAGAAAAAGAGACGAATGCTTGTCAGACAGGAGAGCAAGACCGATCTTTCTGGCTTTATGTGTGGAACTACTTTTTTTCCAGGCTCATCTTTCATCTTTACATGACTCAGGAAGAGCAGGGATGGATATGGTGACAGAAGCCAAGAAAGATAGTCTCAAAGGTAGTCTTGCCCCGTAGGCTTGTTACTCTGTGTACAGTCTTCTCCCATGTCACCCGTGCCTTATGCCTAATCCACCTTTATGATCTCCCTTCTGGACCTTCTGCTCCAGGTCTTCCTGTCCCCCCATAAGCCAAATCACCAAGCCCTTGGTGTATCTGTGTCCCATGCCTGTCAATTTCTGAAGGGCAGAAACAGCATCCAGCCTGTGCCCCTGTGTGTGTGCCCAGTTCAGTGCTGGCACTGTGCACATTGTCTGGTATCGCTGCTATGTTGTGGGGCTTCAGGAATCATCTAATGTATGGCCTTCTAACCACCATAGGAGGGATGTGAAATGAGTATCTTATGTGTACCTTACAGATATGTAGCCATGGAGAAATTCAAAGCCTGCTTAGCATAAGTGGCAGAGCTAGGCTTGGGGTTCGGGAGTCAGGCCAGAGCTACCCTCTTAAGCTCTTTTCTCTATATCTTTGTAGTAAATGTTTATGGGCGAATTGTAGTCACAGACTTAGGAGGGACATAGTGTGTGCTAAGCTCTATATAATGAGGACAGTGGAACAGCGAAAGGAGATGCACTGTGGGCTTTAATGATTATGATCAGGATTTGTTTGGGTGTTTGAGGACTTTCTGCACCCCATACGCTCATCAGCCGGAGAACACACCCAGGATAGTTGTCTAGAGATGCGATGGATGCAGCTGCCATGGAGATGAACGGAGCGTGAGCATGCCATGGCTCCTGCTGCCCAGGTTCCTGCTGTCCCCTTGGGCTGCTGACATTTATAGCTACCGTCTCTACCATCCTCTCTTATTGAACATTCAGAAAGCAGAGAATGAGAGCAAGACCAGAGGATGCAGACTGCCAGACAGCCAAGGATAGCATCTTCACTTCTCTGTGATACTCCATTATTTGTCCACCATTCTGGCTAGTCAACGGCTTCTCTTATTTCACTTTGAGCAGGCCTTGTTGAAAGTGAGTTTCCCAAGAGTCCTAGTTTCCATGGCCACCCCTGCTCCTCATCTGGTATCTACTCTAATCGGAGCCAGTTTGGGTGCTGGAGGAGTGACGTTCAGTGTCTCATAGATGGAGACGGTAGTTGCTACTATATCACATAGACTTCCAGGTCTAATCTAGTGTTGACTTTTCTGAGAGATTCATCAAGTTATACCTGGAAAAAGAAAACATGACAATAAGGTGACATTTTAAAAATAATAATTATAATTATAATTATTATTTTGGAGGATACATTCTTAGTACAGAAAAATGCAGAAGATAGCTTCAAATAGAGACTCATTAGTTTAAGATTTAAAGGTTGAAGTAAACCTTGGGAAAATTCACTATGAACTGATCTAGAGTTGAATAAAACGAATAACTGTAAAGAAGGCTAAAAACAAAAAAGTGCCAGAAAGGAAGGTTTTTCTAAGAATGACATTAACAAAAGACAGAGCACGCTGGCTAGAGCTGTAGCCCCCATTTCTGTCTTTTCTGTAATTTCTGTAGCTTGTGGAGGTGTCCATGCGGATTTCTTTCTCTGGACATAGCTTTTCTTTGCAAGGAATCCTGGATGTTAGCTGATGAGGAAACCAAAGTATGAGATCAGAAAGCAAGGAGTCAGGGAGTAGGGGGAAGGCCCAGAGCTCGTTCTCAGCTCTTCTGAATTTCAGGCCTAGGCTCCCTCTGCTCTGCCTAACCCTGCCGCTAGTTTAGATTGGCATGCTTGGTGATGTCCATCTCGGGTGAACAAGGAATTTACTGTCAAAAGAAAAGCAATATCATACTATCTGAATATGGCGGTCATAGTCAGAAATGGTAAAGGCCACGAAACCTGCAAAGACAAGGTTAACATTCCATGTGAAAGATACAAGGGTGGGGCTCATGAGGCAGCTCAAAAGATACAGGTACTTGCTGCCAAACCTGATGATCCTAGTTCAAACCTCAGGACCCACATGGAAGGAGAACTGAGTCCAGCAGGTAGTCCTCCGACCTCCATGTGCAGGCATGCATGAGCCCCCGCATTCAACACCAACCAACCCAAAAGGACATGCATTTTTAGAATTTCTATTAATTTGTGTTGAATGTGAATGAAAATTGAAAAGACATAGAGGTTTAGGAACTAGATATTTATTTATTTATTTATTTATTTATTTATTTATTTATTTTTTATTTTTGTTTTTTTGAGACAGGGTTTGTCTGTAGCCCTGGCTGTCCTGGAACTCACTCTGTAGACCAGGCTGGCCTCGAACTCAGAAATACACCTGCCTCTGCCTCCCAAGTGCTGGGATTAAAGGCATGTACCACCAATGCCCGGCAGGAACTAGATAATTATTATTTTACCTCTTTATCTTTTTCCTTATCCTAACAAAATTTCTATTATCTTCATATTCAGAAAAGATGATTAGGATATTTTATGTTAACAACTAAATAAAGACAAAATAGTAAATCCTGTCTCCACAGAGCCAAGGCAAGAAATACATTGTTAATTTCTGAGGGCTGGCTCTGGGGGTAAAGACACTTGCTGCTAAGCCTGGTGTGTTGAGTTTAATCCTTAGGATGTATAAGGCAGAAGGAAAGAGCTAACGATTGTATAGGTTGTCTCATGACAAATTAAATAAATAAAATGTAACAAAAGTTAAAAAGCAATATAATTGAGAACTAGTTACAGATAAACAGTGATGCTGGTGTGTTTGTGTGTGTGTGTGTGCCTGTGTGTGTCTATAATTTGAATTTTACTGTGAGCTAGGGAATAATTTAACATTAGAGAGAATTTTAGAACATACATTACTGAGAAAATAATAAACAGCCTCAGGTCTTAATGATAGAAGCTAAAATATCTTAAGAAATGGTCATGGCTGGGCCAAAGGAAGTCATTGGAGACTATTGCATAGGTCAGAGAAATATATGCAAAGGCTAGCTTGGCTAGTTCTCTTTCTAAAAGGAGTGGTGGCTAGACACTACAGAATCATTAGCATAAATGGCTGGTTGAGAATCTATGGAGCCAAACTGTCAGTTACCAACACCTTGAAGTGTCTAGGGCATGGTGGTCATCTAAATAGCTTTCTAAAAGACACATCCTGATGGATCCACGGCTCTGCACGGAGGACGGGCCTGGCAGAAAACTGCAGGAAACTGATCTGTGCAGTTAAGTCCGGCTTCCCCAGCTAACTCTTTCACGGGCGGGGAGGGGGGGGAGTGGGGGGCTAATGCTGCGACTGATAACACACCTAGTAGTAGATTCATTCTTGTCCTGGACTGGTGGGGCGGTGGATTGCAGTCCAACCTCTCCTAACAACCTCAGCAAGGGTGGGGCCTCTGAAGTACTGTGCTGCACCCCTCCCCAGAAAAGGGGAAGGTACTGCTAGTCAGCTGCCCAGCCATGGGGCTACCGAACACCCAAGAGCACATACATGGGCCACTCCATCACCTTCAAACTCCACCCTACTCTATCTTTGGCACCCCTCACTTCTATCCCTACCTCCAAGTCATATCCTGGTTAATCAGCTGTGCCTAAAATGAATGTTCTGATCATTTTTCCAGAAAAAGCCACTTTCCCACCAGGCTCAGAGATTCCTCCAGCTGAAATGTTAAGGGATTTGGAACCCTTGAGGTTCCTTCTTAATGCCAGCATGTGAAGCGTGCTTGTGAACCACGTGCCCAGAGCTCACCTGGTGGCTTTGCAGCTAATTGTGTGGTTTTAGAAAGTAGAGATCTCAAGGGATAGTTTTCCTTGGGACCTTGTTCTTCTAGAAGCAAAAAGCCTGGTGGCTGTATGGAATGCATACAGTGGTGTCTTTGTTAGGACAGGGTCGTCTGGCTTAACAATGATCTTCCAAGAGCTGATGGGCCATGCCTGAGACTCAGGGAGAAGTATCTAGAGAAGGAGACAGAAAGGAAGGTGTCTCCACACTGGCATAAATGGAAGGATGCGGGTGAGCGTGTAGAGAATGGGATGAGGAATCCTGAGAGGGGCTCATGTGGTTCAGGTAATAAGGGAATACACAGAAAATTGGCTTTATTTATGGTCTTCTGGGTGTCCTTATGCACCCTAACAGACTTTGTTTTTCTTGCCTGAGGCCTTGAGATCAAATTCTTGTCACAGATGAAGACTCACTTACCTTTGGGACCCAACGGAGAAGGGTTTTAAGATTTCTGATAGTCTTTTCCTCCCCTCCACAAACTCCATGTGCTTTCTTACAGTGGGAGATATGTCTCTCTTCTGCTGGGTTGGGCTGTGCCTTCCTTGGACACTCCTGTCCAATGTTCTCAGGGTTTCCAGGCTGGGACTGCTGCGGCTCTTACACCAAGGCAAACCTCTAACTTTAGAAGCTGGGGTCTGGAGGGTAAGACGGGTACTGTACCACTCCTAGCATCCTTAGGAGTCAGGAACAGGGATTTAACGTCAATGAGACATGAGTTTGGACTCTTGGATCTGTCGTTTTGCCTGTGAGTGACATCAGGTAGGGCACCCGATTCTTTGGCTTCTAGCCCACGCAGGTTAGGCGATGGTTGGCTAAGGTCAGGGAGATTAAGCACCCGGAGCTTAGCTCGGTTGCCTCTCTTGTTCACCTTCCACGAGCGATGCTGCTGGATTCTCGGCAAGATAAAGAAATAACAACCATGAAGGATGCTCGGGAGTTCTCTTTCCTTTCTCCATGTAAATGTGTGTCGTGCTTATGATGGAGGTGCTAAAGCCGCAAAACTCCATTGTCTCAGGTGACACTGGGCATATCTGGGAATCAGGGGATCTGTGCCCAGAGAATTGGAGCCTGGGTGCCTTGAATGATCAGAGATTGGCAGAAATAAGGAAAAAGAGGTAGAAAGCCAGCGAACAGGGATAGGGAGAGAGGGGGAAGGAGGAGGGAGAGGGGGGAGGGAGCAATGGAGGGGGAGAGTGAACATAAGATAACATTAAGATATTAGGCTGTTTTGCTCCTTCACCTTTATATTTATTTTATTTGTTTTATTTAGTGGTGAGGTGGAAAAAATCATGGAAAGGGGAAAAATAAGAGCAAGGGAGAGGCAAAAAAAGGTGGAGGGTGAGTGATTTGTCAGGGAATGTCCTCTTCCTAGACATCTGGAGGAGACCCAAGTGGATAGACCGCCTGGCCAGCTGTGTTCTCCAGGGAGGGGCTGTGCTTCGTTCCCACTACTCAGTCCACGATTGGAGGACAAGTCAGAGTCAGTATTGGCACACTTCTGGGGAGAATCAGAATGCGACAGCTGCTCTGCCACCCTGGGAAGTTCAGTCTGGACTCCAGGGAGCTTTTGCGACCTTTTTGTGGAGGTCAGCCAGCCTGCCTGCTGCCAGCCCCTCCCAGGCTTGCTTGGGTGTTACACTCACTGAGACAGTCCAGTCCTCCTCAGAGCTGATATTTACAATGTGTACACCCCTTCGTCTTACTGCTGCCTGTAAATGGTGGTGAATGGATATTTTAGAAAAGAATTAGGGATGGTATTCAAATGGCATGTATTAAATCAAGTTTTGAATGGATTCTTTGTTTTAGTTTATTTGTACCTACTAGGAACATAAGCAATTCAGGGCTCATTCTACACAAAATGACAGTAGTTAGCTACAATATGAGTTTAATAACCAGAGGCTGGGGAAAACACTGCTCCTGGTAGAACCCTTCAACCTTTCTCTTTCCACTGAAGAATAGGTGTTTAAGGCACTGACTCCAGATCTCCCTTTCCTATTGGAATCAGGGGTGGAAGAGAGGAGGGTGTGGAGGCAAGAAGAGACCCAGACTGCTACTATCTGCATGCTTCCTTCATGCCATTGGGCTACAGCCCAGATGCAGATGGAGGGTGAAGCTTAAAGGAAGTCTTGTTCCCTGAAGTTTTATTTGAAAGAGCCAGCTCTAGGCATGTGTGAGAGTGTTCATGTGTGTGTGCCCACACACGTGTGTGTGAAGATAGATACCACAACAATAGAAAGCAGATGCTCTCTGTTTGCAGGATATGGGAAACTTTACAGAATGCTCATTAAAGTGGGATTCTAATCTCTGCGATGCTAGCATGTGTACTCTTGAGTTGGTTCAAACATGCAATCAGGCTTGAGAATGACTCTGTGGACCTTCTTTGCCTGCCTGCAGCTGCTCCTTGTCTGGTGAGGACAAATCCTTGCTGTGCCTGTGCCCACTATGTCTGTGATGGAGGAGGAGGAGGAGGAGGAGGAGGAGGAGGAGGAGGGCACTCTCTGCTTTCCTGTAACTCCCGGCCACACTTGGGCTCCATTCCACTAGACTCCTGCTTCTTGAAGATTTTGTGGATTGATTAAATAAATGCTCTTAGCGCTGTAATTTTATGCACAGAACTCCTCACGCTGTGGAAATAACTGTTCTTAGATTTTTCATCCTAAGTGGATGGCCCAGCGTGCCCAGAGGGAAGGAACTTTGTCTGATCTTAATAGAACGGGTGTTTATTTAGTTATTCGGATAAAATGGTCAACAGTGTTGTTCTTTATTCTGTTTTCCCACCTCAAAGATTTTTAGTATTTTGAGTTCATGAGTTCTTTCACAATTCTTTTGCACAAGGGCCCCTTGCTGGCACAGAAGTGTCTTCTCTGCATTGGCGTGCCCTTCCTTACAGCTTTCCAGACAGGAGCCATCCCAAAATTCTCTCATCCCCTCCCCTAAGATCTCATTCCCTGCCTTGTGATAGCAGGCTTTGCTTTCTCTGCTTCATGTGGGTTACTGACATTTGACCTCACTGGGCGACACCTTAGATACTTCTTTCTCCAGAGTATGGGTACTATTTGTTTCTTTCCACCCTGTCTTAGGGTTTTACTGCTGTGAAAAGACACCATGACCAAGGCAACTCTTATAAGGACAACATTTAATTGGGGCTGGCTTCCGGGTTCAGAGCTTCAGTCCAATATCATCAAGGTGGGAACATGGCAGTGTCCAGGCAGACATGGTTCAGGAGGCACTGAGAGTTCTACATCTTCATCTGAAGGCAGCTAAGAGAAGATTGGCTCCCATGTGGTTAGGAGGAGGGTCTAGTTGCCCACCGCCACAGTGACACACTTCCTCCAACAAGACCACGCCCACCCCAACAAGGCCACACCTCCTAATAGTGCCACTTCCTGGGCCAAGGATGTTCAAACCACCACATGCCCCTTACTGTACTCCTTACTGTACTTTCTTTTTCTCATACTCCATTTCAGCTTCTCTATTATGGATTGAACTCTTTATAATCCTGTCTTTTTCCCTCCCTCTATTTTGTCACCATATTATGAAAGGCAGAGAAAGGAAGTTCTAAAAATAAGTTCACCTGTCCAATCTGGAGTTCTTCTTCCCAGATACCACTATGTCTGGATGACTGAGTGACAGACCTTTTCTTTGGCGTACCCTGTACCTTTGTCTAGTCCGTGGACCATCAACTCTCAGAGCATCTGTGTGCCTTATTTCTTCTCTTACCTGTTCCTTGCCACTCCAACCTCTTCCCACCAGCTGGTCACTGTAAAATCTCATCTTTCTACCCCTGGGCTGTTTTCAACATGGTGACTGGAAAGTCTTAATTGCTGCAACCCAAAATGCTCTTTCTTTCCTCAGCCCTGTCATTCTTTCTGGAGTTCACATTCCCAGACAATTGTCCTGTCCCAGTGTCCCAGTTCCTCAAGCCTGATGTTTCTGGGACCTCACACATCCACTTAACACTTTCCACTCTGCCCCAGAGGGCTCTAAGGAGTCTGTCCCCACAGTGTGTTTTGCATATGATCCCTACTTTTAATGATAAGATACTAAAGATTTTTGTTTTGAAAAACAAACAGACAAACAAGCAAGCAAGACTCAACCAACCAAAACCAAACCAGGATCCCTGTAGACACACTGCCTGCCATTGCCAGATCCTGGTATTTGGAACTTTGGAGAAGCTCCTACTTAACCTCCGTGTCTTGGTTTCCTAATTTGGGAATAATAGCAGTTACAGCTGCTTCAGCATGTTGTTTGGAGAGTTAAATAAATGAACACATCGGAAGCCCTCCCAACAGTGCCTGGTACAAATGGATGCTGTTCTCAGCTCTCCATCAGTAGCTCTTAGCTGGGGTCCATTTGACAATATTTGGAGAAATATTTTTGGTTGTCACGATTGGGAGAGAACTGTCATCTAGTGGGTAGAAGCTAGAGATACATTCCCCTCTGCCCAGGGTAGTACCCTGCAGCAAAGAGCTAAGCAGCTCCAAACAGCCACAGTCCAGTTGAGCGAGCCAGCAATCCCTCCTGCTCTCCACGGGCATTGTTTTCTCAAAGCATCACCCCACTTCCCATTGCTTGGCCCTCCATTCTTTAGGCGGCTCATTTTCTCGCATGGTTTCAGTTACACTGATTTTGATGGTTCTGAAATCTGCATTTCCAGCATGTGATTATGCCTCCAGTGGTTTATAGAAAAATCTCCCTGGCATGTTATCCTTGTATTGAAAATAGTAAAGGAGAGAAAAAAAACCAGCTTTCTCCTCCCTTTCCTGTCTCAATGGCCAGGAGACCTCCAGGTTCCGTTGTTTTCAAAGGCACACTGACCTGGCACCCATTCCCACTGGCTCACCCTCCAGCAGCCCCTACTTCCAGTCCATACCAGTCTTTGCCAGTTCTTTCTCAGAAAGGCCTCCTCTGATTCTCATTTCCATTTCTATGGTTCCCTGCTTCCTACAGGGCCCTCGCTGGCTTCCCTGCAGTCCCCTCTCCGTCCTCCACACAGCTGCTGGAATTGTCTCCCTTAAACACTGTTTTCCTCTGCTCAAGAATCCATAGTGACTCTCCATTACTGATTATTAGGAAAGGGAAATTCCCCACAGAGCCCTCACTGCCTGACCACGCTCGCACCTGGGCTTCACCCCAGCAGCTACCTGCCTCTGTGTTACCCCACCAGCCATCATTTCCCAGCATGCATCGGTCTGAACTTGTCCTTCCCCGCCTTTTCACTTTGAAGGGCTATCATTTCTTCCTCCCCTCTTGTTTGTCAGACCACACCATTACAACTTTCAGAACAGGGCTCAGTGTTCAACTCCCCTGGGAAAGCATCTCGAATAACAAACCAGACTCTTCTTATTCTCAAGGATCACATCTGGATTCCAGTATTTGTTAGACTCCATTTATCCTGCTCGACTCTTCCAGATGTATTGGAAGAATCTCCAAGTCTATTATCTGCTTATTCATAGCGCTGGACATTAGATGCAGAGCACCACATATGCTAGCCAAGCACTCTGCCCTTAACCTGCATCCCCAGCTCCTTAAGGAGTTTCTTTAAAACTGTCTCCATTTTTATTTTTTATTTTTTTGCCACTACTCCACCTCTCCCTCTCTTTTAAAGAAAATTACAAATCAAGTGTTCTGAACAGAGCAGAACTACAAAGAACGAAGTCCATGCAGTTGCTTCCTTTCCTTCTCAAAGCTAAGGAAGGACCCATGGCGTACTTCATGAGTCTTTGTAGTGGTGTTGGTGGTGGGAGAAAGAACAGAAGGAGGGAACTGATCTAATGCCTAGCCCTTGCCACAAACAGCCACGTGAATCGAGCTGCTTGATTTATGGGGTGGATGTGTTCTGATTCCATTACGAAATGGATGGAGAGGCAATCAGGTGACTTGCTTCTGGGCGCCTGGATTGTGCTAATGTTTGGTCTTGTCCCTTGTAAACTCTGGGATCCTGCTTCCCTTACTGTCTCTGGCTGCCTCTTCCTACTTTGTTAGGCAAGGCTTTAGGGCTCACCTGTCTAGATCAATGCCAGTGTTTAAGGAGAGAGTGCCATTATTAGACCATTATTAGTGAAGATGGCCTGAAATTAATCCTAATTAGTGCTCGCTTCTCTTTATCGAAAGCACTTTAGTTTAGTCTTAATCTAAGGTGCAGCTGGAACTTGTTGAAAAAAATCTGGAAACCAGCGCTGTGCAAGAGAGTTTCTACCATGTTGGAAATATCCAATTTTCTTTGCTGTCCAACGTAATAGTCACTGGGCCATGGGGAATAGCAAGGCTAGAGGAAGTGTGTTAACTTAAACTTTAACAGCCATATGTAGCGGGTAGCTTCCACAACAGACACAGCCATTCTAGACTACAGTGATTGTGTGAAGAAATTGATTTGTAGTCAGAAAGTAGCCTCTCTGGGTTTCTGCATTTCCCTTCCTGCTCAGGGACTAGGATATATCAGAGGATAGAGCAGAACCTTGTCAGAGTATTTGTGGTACCATCATTTTGAAGATCATCATGAGGAGAGAGTTATCAATGTTGCAAAGGATGGGATTGTCTTGCTTCTCCTCTCTTTTCCTTTCCTTCCCTCCACAGCTCTCTTCTCTCCTTCCCTACCCAGTTCCTCCATCCCTCTCCTCTTCTCTCTATCCTACCCTTTCCTCCTCTCCTCTCCTCTCCTCTCCTCTCCTCTCCTCTCCTCTCCTCTCCTCTCCTCTCCTCTCCTCTCCTTCCCTCTCCTCTTTCCTTCTGTTTGCCCTTTCTTCTCTCCTTTCTTTGTCCATCCCTTTCCCTTTTATTTCCTCTCTTTTCACCTTCCTCCTCCTTCCCACCCCCTCTCTACTTTCTTTGTTTCCTCTCTGTGTTGTGGATCACACTTGGGCTTTCTTTATGCTAAATAAGTCATAAACCACTAGGTCACACCCCTAGCTCTACCTCCTTTTAGATTTGACTCCTTAAATGAGCAAGCCAGAAAGAGAAATGCTGCACAGTTTCTTTGGTGCTTGGCTTCTAGACTTCTTGGTCCTATGGAAGTAGAGACTAGAATGGTAGCTGTCTGGTGGGGAGACGTTGGCCAAGCACATAAAATTTCAGTCAGATGAGAGAAATAAGTTCAAGAGCTCATCATTCACTATGATTACTATAATTAATAACAACATATTGTATTGAATAGAGCAGAGTGGATGTTAAGTGTTCTTACCACAAAAATGATAACCCAATGAAGTAATTCATATGTCAATTAGTTCAATTTAGCCATTCCATAATGGATATATGCTGCAGAATATCATGATTCACACAAATAAATACATACAATTTCATTTGTCAATTAAAGAGTAATAAACAGTAACAGAAGGGAATAGGGAGGGCTGACTGCTGCCTTCGGGGCTGGCGTGTGTTGGGGGGACATCTGTACAGCTTCAGCCTCGACCTTCCCTCCTGGACCTCCTGCACCTGTGTGGAGAGATCACCTCCACCTTCCGTGGAGAGACCAGCTGTGGAGGAGGAGCCTGGACCTGGGAGGGTATGGATATGCTTCTCATAAGCCCATGCAGAGGAGGGTGTATGGCACTAGTATGTATGACAGGCAGCCTTCTCCATGGCCACAGTGGGAGTGTGGCTGATGTCACTGATGCTCTTCCCTAAGTTTCTATGGAGAGGTAACAGAAGCACCTTGTGGGTGGTTGAACTCCTCTACCCACTCTCCTCTCTCCTGTGTGTACACACATGCATACATGTGGTATGTATCTCATATGCCCTTCTTCCCATGTCTTTCATGACATCAAAAGTGCTAATTACTGTATTAACAGGGGTTGGCTACTCAGAAAAGACTCCTAGTGAGCAGTCTGTTGCTGTATTAGTGAAATGGTGGAGAGCAAAGGACATAGCTGATGGCAGCCATATTTGATCCTGTGCTGTGACATGGCCTGCCCTTCATCGTTTCTGGTTTCTTCTCTTTTCTGGTTCACATATTCTGCTCAGATGGAATTGTACAATAGTTCATTTTTATTCCTTCTAAAAAGAAATGCTGAACTATCCTTTGCCTGTGGGACATCTTTACCACAGATAGATCAAGTCTCTGCACACCTCGGGTAGAAGAAGGAGGGACTTCTTGTAGAAACTCAATCTTACGACATTGGCAGGAAGATTCTGGATGATGATTCTGTGAGTTTGGAAAATTCCAGAACAAGATAACCTTGAAATAACTGGTTAAGGGACACAGAGGCAATTTTTTTCCCTCACTCAATCTTGAATCCCTTTTGATTTTCATTGTCGTGTACGGGTCTATGAACATAGAAGTTGGGCGGTTTGTGGCTGAGCAGGCCCTCAGGAGACATTCCAGGGTTGCTCCTGATGTCGCAGCTTGTTGCTGGCCAGACAGATGTGCCAGCACACAGGGTATCTAGAGTCCAAATGGAGTGAACAGTTGGAGGCAGCAGCCTGGAGAATTAAAGCACTTGTTTTCATGCCGAAACGTTTTAAGACAGAACGAGGGTAGGCACATCCAGGGCAGCTGTGACAGAGAGAGTTATGGCCCTGATAAGAGATCTTTTCCTTTCTTCTTCTTCTTTCTTTTTGGTTGCAAAATTTTCTCTGAGGAATATGAATTTGAAGAGCATAACTCACATTGCCACAAGTTGTCTTCTAAATCAGAGATCTAATCATATCTGTCTTCTTGGAAACCTTTAATAGCTCATCATCGCTTGCGGAGTGAAGTCCTGCTTCCCTCTGAGTGGTGCCTGGGTATTGCATTATGGCTCCAGGAGGCCTTTGCAGTTCCCTGCACATCTCTATGCCACCTCCTGCTCTCTAGCTCACCTGTGCACTATGCCCACGACCTTGACAGGATCTCTTGGTATTGGCTCATGCCTTTAGTCAGGTCTAGGCATTGTCAGGTCCTCTTCTCTGGCTCTGTCAGAGAACTATTCACTCTCCAGGCTTCTGCTGGAGTTCCACTCCCTCAGAGAAGTTTCCCATGTCCTTCAAACGTGGTTTGAATCCTCTGCCCTGGACCCTTCTCCTACAGCTCTGTGTGGTACTAGGTACGCTTCACTCTTCAGTCTTGTTTCCAAGTTGTTAAGCTTACCATAAAATTATGGGTCCCCTAGGGCTGGGCATTGCCTCTGTCATCTTCACATTATATATGGAATCTCTAAAGACCACTGCATACAGTGGATGAATTGGATGAAACTGCTGTCCACTTACCTTTATCTCTTCATTGTTTCAAGTTATCATTTATTATGTGCAGGCTCAAGGATGGGATTGAGATGAATTCTTCCCAGCCTAACTTAATATCATCCAGATGCATATCTAATGTTAACTAAGTGGGAAAAGTGTGTTTTACTTCAGTGGAAAATAACTCAGCTTGTTTCCCCACTTTCCTTCCATCATCCTAGAGGAAAGCTCTGGATTTCAATGTCTCCTGGGTTCTACTCTGGGTACTGATCGCCAAGGTGGCTTGGGTAAGACTCAAGTAGGCCTGCAGCAGGTACATGGTGAGAATCCAGCCCTTTTAGTTAGAGCTTTGGCAAACTAGTGCATCTTCAAGGTACTGGTTTTGGAATAGGCTCTCCTTAATTGTATTGCTGAAAAGGAGCTCTGGTGTCTTTATATACCCTCAAATACTATACAGCTGAACAGAAATTTTGCTATTATTATTATAATGATTATTATTATTATTCAGTGTATGTGGTGTGCACATGTGTGCACAGGCATGTACATACATCTGCCACAGTATACATATGGAGATCAGAGGACAACTTTTGCCGGTTAGTTCTCTCCTCCACCATAGGTTCTAAAAATTGGGTTCAGATCAGTCTTGCACAGTGAATGCCTCTACCTGCTGAGCCATCTCTTTCCCCCTCAAGCAAATTTTTTTTACTTAAAAGTATATGCTCATATTATTTCTAGTTTTTATAATATTTCTCTTCTTTCAAATATCTTAAAGATGGTCTCTTAAAGTTTACAGTCAATCCACACACTAAAATAGGAAGGAGTCACGGGCTCTTTGGGTGTGGGTAATTTTGATGACAAGCCATATGTGTATGTGCATGTATATGGTAATGTGTATATGCATATGCATATCACATGCATATGTGTGTACATATATGTGTGTATGTACACACATATATATGTTCTTGGATCAGATAAGGGACACGGGCATGAATTTCTTTCTTTGCATGTGGCCCACCATGAAGTAATGGGCTGTCTCATTTGTACAATTTTATTTTTGTAACAAGCTATGTCTTCCTGTCAAGAAGAAGCTCTCTTTTGGTGTGGGGAGGCAATGCCTCCGTGGAAGGTCTGATCTTGGGTGGGTCTCCGTTTTCAGATGGCTAGATTAATTTGCAGGCTCCCAGTCCAAATGGCCGGCATGGTTTTCTCTAGAGCTGAGGCTGTAGAACTTTTCCAACTCATGACTGGAACTTTCACGCTACTAGCCTCATGTGCTGGTCCTGTTCCCAGCTTCTACTGCAGGTGGAACACCAGGGACTAGCCATACCCATAGACCTGGCTCCAGCTCTGCATAGTCTTGCCAACACTGTATGTGACATCATGTAGCCAATTATGTTTGCTTGTTAGTGCTGAGTTATTTTGAAGGCCAAGGTGAGATGTTCAGAAGTAAGGTCCTCTAGGTTGGACCTGGACCTGGTGAGTAGATTATATCTGAGAGGCAGTCAGAGTGTGTTAGTGCCCAGAGATTTCATTCACCAGGTGGCTGAGGACACAAAAGCAAGCCCATGAGCTAAACAAATAGCACATAGCTAATGGGTGCTTTACAGCCAGTGTTGTGTTATAATCGAGGCTCGACTGGACAGATCACACCAGGCTAGTACAGTTCCATGGGAGAGAGGTTTATTGTGGGGGGAAAAGGACAAAAAGGCGGCTCCCGTTCCAGGGTTTAAAATTACATTACAGTTCTATATAATTCTTTATTATCCTATATTTTTTCAATAAAATATTTTGGTCTATTTATCCCTTTCCTGTGCATTTTTATTATACAGCCAGTGGGTAGTTCAGAAGGAGAGCTGATCATTGGGTATTTGTTAAACAGGGATCTGAAGAGGTCAAAAGCTAATGGCCAGCCACACATGAAACCCCAGATTAGCAAATCAAGAAGTCAGTGTGAACTTTTGGGTCAGAGAGAATAAGGTAGAAGTTGTCTATTGGGATCCCGAGCAGGTGGTGGCTGCCTAGCAGAGATAGAATTTATGAGGAGGAAAGACATAGCCACTCGAAAGATACCAACCAGATCGGAGAGAAAGGGAGAGGTTTCTTGTAGTTGGTCACTTGTTCTGTATCTCCTCATTCCCTGGGAATCCTTCGCTTACTTAACATTGCCAAGATTCTATTTGGCAACGTGGTCTTCAGGGCCTTTGCTCCCGGAGAGATCTAGCATTGAAGAGAGAAGCTGAGGAGACAGAGCTCAGAGCAGACAGGCAAGCTGGGGACAGATACATTTGTGAAGGCAGCAGCCAGGGTGCCTCTCATGCCATAGTTTCTTCTCTAATGTGATGCGACACTCCTCATCCTTACATCTGGGTGGCCTTGAAATTGCTTTGACTAATCAAGTATGGAGAACTCGAAGCTAGGTGACTTCTGAGCTCATGTCTCAAGAGGCCATGGGGTTCCTACCTAATCCTCTCCATTCCTGCTCTGGGATGTTCCCGTGCTGTGTTATGAGATGCCTCCTGGAACATCACACATAGATCTGTGGTTGGTCCTCCCTGGGTCCAGACATAGTTGAAACATTCTATCCATATGTGGTTGTACACACCTTCACTAACATTTGGAAGATGGAGGCAGGAGGATAAGTATTTCAAGTAAGCCTTGTCTACCTCACAAGTAAAGGAACAGCCTGAGCTACATGATAAGCAGTTACAGTTCATACCCCACCCCTCAAAAAATTAGTCGCAGGTAAATCCAGTACCCAGTTCTTGGAGCAACTTTATTTGCAGACATTTGCTTCTTTGCTTAAGGAAAAGTCGGGAGACTAAATCAAGCCCTTTTGGCTCCGTATCATTCAGATTTTAACCTGCAGAATCTGTGAGTTTAAGAATCTGGCATTCCATGTCACTGTTACAAGTTTTTTTTTCCTGCCACCTTACAGAATTGTAGTCCCAATGACCAGGATGTTTGTTCAATCCCTAATTATATACACATACTGTCTAATAGACTGTGCATGCCATAAAAGCACACATAAAATGGATATCAAAAATAGTCGTGCTAAAAATAAAAGTGAAAAGATTTTCTCACTTGTTTTCACCCATAACTAGCACCAGCCACACTGGGAAGCACACATTGTACACACTAAATTCATGGCCAGCAGAGGATACACTGTAACACTGACACTCTTAATCAGCCAATGATTGCTCTAGCAATTTAGAGGAAGGAGGATGGGAGGCCATGCTGGCAAAAGGCACGTTGGGGAGGTGCTTTGTGACTGGATGCTTTGCGGACTGGAGGGTAAGTGCAGATAAGGAAAAGTTCTGTGAGGAAGTGCAGGAGCTCCTAGGGACAGAGGAGACTTTCCCGGTGCTGCACAAGGCATCCAGAACATGTTGGTTTTATTCAGTGATTCTGTCCATGGGAACCATGACCAGATCCCTGTTTTCAGAGCTCCCAAGTAGACAGTACAGAGGCAAGCATGTGGGGATGTTGTGTTACAATTCTATTAGCACTATAGTTCTGTTATTGAAAGCTAACTCTGTGATTGAGCACCTCGGGATCTGCATATTCTTAGCAAAGGATAATGCTGAAATTCCCCATCATGTTTCTTATTTACTTTGAGGAGGCTGTAGTCAGTCTCCTGTGTGTACCTCACACACACACACACACACACACACACACACACACACACACACACATATTCTTAAGTCTCTACTCATTATCTCATTATTTATCTTTATCCCAATCCAATATCTATCTATCTATCTATCTATCTATCTATCTATCTATCTATCTATCTATCTATCTTTACCTGTCCTTTCAAAGAAAAAGACAAACCAACCAAGACCTTTGCTGGCTTTTCTTTTCACTGCTGTACAGCACTCAGACCTATCACTGAACAAAGAATGCTTTGGAGGCCAGGAGGCTGGGCCAATGGGTACAAGCCTTGCTGTCCAGGCACATGGACCCCAGCACCCACACTGTCTGTCAAGCATAGCAGTGTGCATCTGAAAGCCCAGTGCTGGGGCGGGGCGCAGAGCAGGGCTTACTGGCCAGCCAGTTGACCTGAAGGCTTATCAAGAGACCCTGTCTGATGACAATCGTGAATAAATGGCCAAAGAAGACATGTTGACATCGACTTCTGGGTATGAATATGCCCAGAATGTGTCCACACAGAACACATACACACATACGTATCATGTAACATGTACACATGTATACATACAGGTACCATCTATACATGCATGCACATGTACACCACATACATATGCATGCACACATATACCATATTAAACATGTATATACACACAAAGTATACTCTGTATAAAACTAAATGAGGTTTTTTCTCTCCCTCCCCCTCTTACACACACACACACACACACACACACACACACACACAATTTCTTTCTTTCTTTCTTTCTTTCTTTCTTTCTTTCTTTCTTTCTTTCTTTCTTTCTTCCTTCCTTCCTTCCTTCCTTCCTTTCTTTTCTTTTCTTTCTCTCTTTCTCTCTTTCTCTCTTTCTCTTTCTTTCTTCTTACCTGACCTTCCCCTATAAAGTCCATTTGGCAGCTTTCTTACTTCTGACTGTGTTGTAGTAATACAAAATTAGGCCTGGAGTCTTTCTGACAAGTGAGACCCTGTCCCTTTCCTTGAGTGGCTCAAAGTTTAGAAAGCCAGATAGACAGACTCTTCTTGTATCTGGGGTGCCGTGTGCTGTGATGTTGTAGTTAGTGTTCTGTAGAACACTTAGTTTCTATGAAGTCTTCTACAGTTGTGACAAATGGGGTCAATTATAGAAGTCTACCAACCATGAATTGCATGTGCTCGGCTTTTGAATACAGTCAGCTTTCCACAAACAGACTGGATTGTTTGACCTGCATGTCTTGGTAACAAGACAAACTAATTTGCCCAAGGAGGTGTCTCTACCCCTTTATAGTCAGGGCACATGTTTTCATATTGTATTTTCTTTTACAGGCTTTGGGCTTCTCATGGCCTGACTACCAGGCAGAGACATTTTAGAGATCACTCTTGGTTCCCCCCATTTCTTAGTATTTCAGTTTCATTACTAACTATAATCAGCCAACATTCAGGTTGTAACCTATACCACATGTAGGTCACCAGACTTAGTGCATTAAAACAGTTAAAATTGAATTTCTAACACTTCTTTGGCATAATTTTACTGCAGATACTGCAACGCTTGTATACTCCTGGAAGTCCTCATTGGCTGTTATCAATGAAATTCAAAATCCAACTGCAGTCCTATATTTTTTACCTGGCAAGCCCTGCCACTGCCCTGCCTTGGTCTCGCTCTTCTAGCGATGTTGATAAGGGAGTGGAAAGTTTGAAATTATTGTTTCTAGAACTACTTCTGAAGTGGAGATTCTGTACTTCATTTTTCTCTTTCCTGGTCAAGCTTAGCACCCCCCACACCCCGCTGCTGCTCTGCTCCCCCGTCTCACATATGACCTCGCCTGTCAATCACAGCCACTGTGCTGTACTGTGGACAAAACAATGATAATATTAAACATCTGGCTTTCGGTTGACCTGTCTTACCAGAATTATATTGTACCTAAAACTTATGTCTGTCCATAAATTTTAAGGGGAAATGATTGCTGAGGAATGACTCGTGGTAGGTTTGGGGAGTGAGGACGGTTTAGGTTGTGCTGGAATCTTGGCACTCCTGGCCACATAGCTCTTTATCATTGACTGTAATCTGGCAACTGGGTCTCTGGGAAAGTAACTTCTAGATGGTAAGGAAGTCAAATACGGGTAACAGCAGTAACAGTGATTCTGGGGGCAGGTCCCGAGGGTTAGCACTGGGGTTGATTCTTTGCTTAAACATTCACAGTTAATCCTCACATTGATTAAATGAGGTGATTATTGTTCTCGTTCTTGTCTTCCAAAAGGAGACCCAGGCTGAAAGAGCCCAGATGCTGTGCCCTACAATGTACAGTCTACAGTGAGCAAGTTAGGACTTGTATCTCATGATAGTCTGACCAAACACTTCCTACTTTCACCCTATCCTATACTGGGAGGGGACTGGGCTTGCACTGGCCTTAGGAAAAGCTCTCAGGTTGATTTATCTAGTCTCTTTCAATAATTATTTTGAACATGCAGGGGCATTTAACAATCTCATTAATTAATTAATAACTGCCTCTGGCATGTGAGTCTTTATGTTCACAATCTGCTGCTTATACACAATTGTAATATTTTCTTCTGCACCAGAAAACCACCCTTTAGCTTCATTAGAAATGACAAACTGATTGATATATTCCTTTAAGATGGTAACACCTATTTTTTTTTCCTCCAGCCACTTTTCAAATTTTCCATTTGGGTTTTGAAATCAGCATCATGGTCAAAGATAATTCAAGTGCCTACTTCTTACCAGTTAGAGCTTTTTGTTGTTGTCTTTTGAGTTTCTCCTCAATTAATACAAGAAGAATCATATGCCTTTCATGTAGAGAGTTTGTAATAAATACGGTTTGATTGCTTTGGCTGGTGTAGGCTTTTGTATTCTAGCAGAATAGCCTGGAAACATCTGTTGATGAACTACCCTTGTTGATTTCCTTCAGTGTGTATCCTGTTGCAGTGTGTGTGTCTATTCGCTGGGCTGGAGGAAACCTGGTAGTTTGTGATCTTATTCTATAACAGTAGAAGATGCACATAGATAAAATGTCACTCTTGAATCTCTTATTGGATATCTGATTCCCTAGATGTCAAGGCTAATGTGCCCCCTATGACTCTCAAGAGCCCCATGTCCAAAGTTCTTGATCAGTGTCTGATTGCAAAATGTTCATGAAGCTCTAAGACATCAGGAGATCCTGCTGTGCTTCCTACTGAACCCAGCCGGAGGTGCAGAACCCTACAGCTTCCCTGGTAAGGGGGGCAGGGAAGGGGTGAGAAGTTCCTACCACCCATCGGAGTGGAGTGGAATGAGCTTAGGAGGTGCTACAGACAACTGTGAACACTCAGAGATTTCCCCATGGCAATTGGGTTCTTGAGAGATATCTCTGCTGGCTCTTTTTACCTAGCTGAGGTTTGCCTGCTGTCCAGGTTAAGAAATGAAGCAGTATCTCCTGTCCATCCCTTAGGAACCTTGGGTTCTTTAGTCAATGAACTTAATCCTGATTTGTACCTTAGAAGGCTCTTAGGGTTGAAGTAAGGACTTCGCAGATTGCCCCCACCACATAGACTTTATTGGCACGCTACCAGTTGTGGAGACTAGATCTGAACTCATGACTGGAGGGGGCTGGAGATAGAGGGAAGGTAGCAATAATCTGGAGTGCCCTCCAAGGAGTGAGTTCCTTGATGTCTCCTTTCCTGAGCACTTAGTTCTTCCAAAGAAAACTGTGGTCTGCGTGGCTCTGGTCAGTGTGTGGTCCTGGGTTTCTTGAGCCTCTCCCCACTAGTTTAAAGGAACCAAAGGATGAGTAGCTATAAAAAGAATTCCAGCTGCTCATCAGCAGCCTTCCTTAGGCTCCAGATGCCTGAGTGCCACGGCTTTGAGTCTAGATCTACACACACCATCTTTGATGTGCTTATGGTATAAGCCCCAAGCAGGGTGGGCTTTCAGAAAGGCTGTGACCAGAGGAGTCTCTCTCCTTGACAAATCCAGGTCCTCCTCCCTTCAGAAACGTGGCTTTGGAATGAACAGTCTTTGTTAAGTCACCAGTGTTGGCTCTGCTGCCACCAGTGGTGTTAAAATCTTTGGCATCAGAGCAGAACCGGATGACTCTGGCAAAAAAAAAATGTATCTGTATATCCCCCAAGATCCGAATCAGTAGGGCTGTGCTTTGTCTGAACACAAGAAAAGTAGGACTCCTTGGCTATTTACGGTGTTGTCTCAGCAAGGCACACACCGCAGCATCTTTATTCTCCTGGAGGGGGAACAAAGCTCTGCTCTTCTTTCATGGAGGAGTGCTTTTGAGTTCAGCGTTTAAACATGTGGGGCATGGTTGGATTGATCCTTATGAAAAGAGAGAGCTTCACCTCCAAGGATCCCCCTGGCAGAGATTTTCTTTAGTTTTAAAAAAATTTCCCTCTATGAGGCAATGTGGTTATATTTGCCCCAGAACATTCTCTTTCTTTTGGTTATGTCCATTCAACAGCTATTTGGCATTGGGTATTGAATTTGTCTATGTGCTAGTTTTAAATACCACCTCATTCTTCCTTAATAGTGCTTAAACAAATCAATTTACTGAATTCTTATACTCAGTGACCTGCAAGAGCCCCGTCAACCATGACCCTTGGCTTAGTTCTGATGGCCCTCATCTGTTTGAGGATCTCAGGAGTGAGAGCTGTGCTAGTTGGTGTGTGTCTGCAAGGAGGGATGCATGTGTGTCTGTAGATAGAGTGTACCCCATCTTACAACCTTTACTAACATTCACTTTTCTCCAGGTGACTGCAACTTTTGGTGAGCTCTTTACCCAAGAGCCTTTTCTCTATACACCTCTGACCCAGTAGGCACAGGTCTCAAGGAATTTTGCCTTTGAGTCTAATTTGGTAATAGAGTTTCCTTCCTTCCTTCCTTCCTTCCTTCCTTCCTTCCTTCCTTCCTTCCTTCCTTCCTGTCTTTCTTTTTTCCTCCCTCCCTCCCTCCCTCCCTCCCTCCTTTTAACCCTCTTTCCTCTCCCCCTCATTTTCTCCCTCCCTCTTTCTCTTTCTTTCTTCCTTCTTTCATCTTTTTTCATTCATTAATTTATTTATTCACTTTACACCCAGATTGCAGCCCTGCTCCTCCCGGTCGACCCTCACAAGCTCCTCTCCTACCCACTCCCTTTCTCCTCTGAGGTGATGGTTTTGCTGTCTCCAAGGAGACCCAGCAGCCATCAATCACTAGTGAGAATAGATATTAGGGCTGCTGTGATTACATTTTCATGAAGGCTCAGTCATTATTTTTCTACAGTTAACTGAAGTTCACATGCCATGTATATGTACATACTGTGTGTACATGTGTACTTGTGGTGTGCAGAAGCCAGAGGTAAGTTAACATCAGATATTTTCCTTAATCATTTTGAGACAGTATCTCTCACAGAAGCTAGAACTAAGCAATTGGGGTAGACAGGCTGACCACAGAGTCCCAGAGAGCCACAAGGGTAGATAGGTTGGTCACAGAGTCCCAGGGGTCCACCTCCCCAGTGCTGAGGTCACAGGTGTGACCTCATTTTTATTGCATGGATTCTGGGGTATTGAACTCAGGGCCTCACACTTATGTAGCAAGCATTTAACTGACTGAGCCGTTTCCATAGCCTGTGCTTGACTTTTGAATTCACAGAGAGTCTATGCTTTCAGGGACTGTAGTCTCTAAGCAATGCCACCCTGCCCAGAGGAGAGTAAAAGGAGACTTTCAACTGAAAACTGTTGCTTCCCTGTTTGGAACAGACCTTACAGCCTAGGGAGGGTAGATTTCATGGTTAGCATTATGGAGTTGGTTTGGAGAATTCTTGCTTCACTCTCTACCATACAAGGTATGGCAATGATTGTTGTCATGGTGGCATGTTTGGTGTCACCAGAGGGTTTAGTCTGTGAGTAGGAAATGCAGGTTGTCAGATGGGTAACTATTGGACCAATGGCCACTGACTGAAAACAAAATTGAGATGAGGTCATATTTGATACCTCAGGAGGGTCTGAGACTCACTATGGAGCCCAGCCTGGTTCTAAACTCACAATTCCCCTGCCTCAGCCTCTTGGCTTCTACCATGTTTCTTGTGTGACAACTTTTGAGCTAAAAAGAAGTGTTGAAATTATTTTTTTTAAGTACTCCTACACATGTAGGAAGTTTTTTATTTGTTTGTTTTGAGACATAAGCTCTCTATGTAGCTTTGGTTGTCCTGGATCTCCCTTTGTAGACCAGGTTGGCCTTGAATTGGGGGAGTTCTGCGTGTTTCTGCCTCCTGCATGCTGGGATTAAGAGCCACCACACCTGGACTAAATTAACTTCCAGATCTCCTTTTCTTGATTCTACTTTTGACTGACCAGTATTTGAACCCAATGTCTTCAGCATCCTCCGGAATGTCCCACAGTGCCACTGTCCTCATTCCGAAATTAGGCTTGGACACCACTTCCTTTGTACTGCTGCATTATTACAATATGGTGTTTGGTGTCCTAGGCTGCCCTGAACGGTGACTGTACAGTCATTGCTTAGAATTAACTGTAATGGTAGATGGTTAATACCCAAATATGATTGGATCATTCTGTGCTTCTGAAATCACCCACATCTGTAACCTCAGTGTCCTGTTACTACTGCCACCTCAGAAGTAGAAAGGATGGCTCTGATGGCTCCTGCACAGTACATGTCACTGTGGGGCAGGCACCCAGGTCATGGTGTGTCTCCTAGGCTCTGTAAAGGGGCTAATTCTAGAGAGGGAAAAGCAGGCAGTTTGTAGAGCAAAATCTGCTGCCTGTGTGTGCATAGGACCTTCCCTTGTTCTATCAGATCTGAGGCAGATGCTAGTGGTGGCAGGTGATGTGAGGTGCTTTGCCAGGGCCACCTGTGCAGAGCCAGGCCCTAGCAGCCACATGCAGTAGTGTAACAGGAACCTGCAGTGATAGTGAAAACAGCCTTAAGAAAGAAGTGTAGGTTGGTTAAGTTATTGTAACAGCTCCTAAGGATGCTTACCACCCGTCACTTCTCACTCGTCTCTTCCTGCTGTCATAGAAACAGTACACTCAATGGATGGGGCAACTCAAACAAGAGGAGTAGCAGGCACTTACTTCCTAATCCCTGTAGATTTAGTTTGTTTTGTTTTTAGACTTCTTTCTTACCCCTACTTGTTTAAGACATTGGATCTCTAGTCAATTATTATTACCCTATTTGATATAGGGTGCCAAACTGAACGATTTTATTCTTTATTGCACATGCATGCATGCACATACACATTATACACACATATATACATGCACACCATACAACATAACACACACACAAACACACACACACACACACACACACACACACACACACACACACACACCACATACCCTGAAAAGCAGTCTATTTGTGTAGCCAGCCATCTGATCAGTGACGTGAGCACTGACAAAGAACTCGGTGGGTTAAAGGTACCACCCAAATGAATCTGACCAGTAGTTCAGGGGTCTGGAAAAATTAACACTGAGAGCTCTTCCTCTCATAAGTCTTGTATTACAGATTTCACACTGTTATGGTTGATTTCTATTTTTGTTTGTTTGTTTGTTTTTGTTAACTTACCACAAGATAGAGTCATCTTGGAAGTGAAACTTAAATTGGGAAAATATTTCCATCAGATTGGCCTGTAGGCAAGTCTATAAGGCATTCTCTTGATTAATGATTGATGTAGGACGAGTCAGCCTACTGGGGGTGTAACCACTCCCGGGCATGTATTTTTGGGTTGTATAAGAAAGCAATCCAGGGAGGGTAAACCAGTAAGCTGCTTGCTTCATGGCTTCCTCTTCACTTTGTGCCTCCAGGATCCTGCTTTGAGTTTCTGCCCCAAATTCCCTCAGTGACAGAGCGTGATCCGAGAATTGTAAGATGAAATAAACTATGGTTCTTCAGCACATATTCAGCAAGTTGTTTTGTTCATGGTATTTATCACAGCAAGAGAAACAAAACTACAACACATGCCATGTTCTTAGGCTAATGGTTAGTTCATGGATGAAAAAAAAAACCCCCAAAACAAAAACCAAACAAATCCAGTTTGATTAGAAGACAGACTTGACATTTACCTAAGACTATAAGAAATGTTTCTTCTTTGGATTCAAGTTAGATGTGATTTCACTTCTCTGCCTCTAAGGGATAAAATGGTCCTTAAGTTTTCTGAGACTCCAGTGCTACCACTTGTAGAGTGAGGAGTGTCAAAGCCACTCTGCACAGTTGGGAGGACTAAGGGAGACAGGCATGTAAGGGACAGAGCTCAGGACCCACGGTGCTATTGTTGCCCTTTCTCTTAAGAAAATTTTAGTGTCTCCCTATAACAAAACCATGCTGGAATCCAGCTATGAAAATTAGAGGGAAAATATGTCTTCTATGAAAAGTCTTTAGCGCTGGCTTGGGGCAAGGGCAAGAATCCCATCTGTAACAATGCCATGCTGCTCATTTGGTTAAGCCAGTGAAATGGTGGTTTCTGTGACTAAGAGTGGCCTTGAAGTAACCACTTTCTCTCAGCAGTCTGATGTGGGGAGACTGAAGGCACTTATGGATGAGTTTGGAGCAGAGAGTTCAGGTTTAGAGAACAACAGAAGACAGTGTGTGTGTGTGTGTGTGTGTGTGTGTGTGTGTGTGTGTGTGTGTTTGTATGTGTAGATATTGAACAAGATGGGAAATGAGTAGGCTCATTTGCACACAAGTCTAAGGTTTTCCTTCATAGATCTGTTTTGCAGATGAAAGTTACAGAAAAGTGGCCAGTGTGAATACTTCCTGCCTTCGTTCCTAATTCAGCAGATATTTATTGTGGTCTCCTATGGCTATCCCAGCAGTGAGCAGATGAGGGAAGGTCATGGCCAGTCTGTGGCTTTCACCTCTATAGGAGAGATGGCAGTCAGATGGTGATACAATGGCCTGTGAGAGCCATCATCCTGTGAGGACACCTAATTCAGGTGAGGATAAGTCAGGGCTGGAAGATTCAGGCTTAGACTTGTCTGGAAAGGCCGTTCCCATTGATCAGAGGGGCACCGTCATGTTCGGAGGAGTTTTATGTTGAGAGTGGGCATGAGTGCCTCAAAGAGAGAAAACAACCCAGGCAAAGATACCTAGGTAAGTGTGGAGGGGTGCTGATGGAGGAGCTAGGAGAAGGGTAGAGAAGGTCTCACTAGCACATGGAGGACTTTGTGGGCCATGACAAGACTTAGGATTTTGAGTAGGGGCATAGCAATGTCTGACTAGGTGATCCTTTTATATAATCAGTCCCCCCTAAAGGCCCTTTGTGTTCATTTCTAGATGATTTGCATGGCAAGCCTGATTGGTTGATTCTAATTGAAAGAATGACCAGAGGAGGAAGGCTCAGCAGATAACTGCCTGGCCTTACAGCTCACACTGGCATCTGAATCCTATCTCACATCTCTGGATTTCACAACTTTGGGTGAAATACTTACATTTTGAGCACTTCTCTTTCCCCACATTTCAAAGAGTAGAGTGATAAGATGTACCCAAACTGGGCATGGAACTGCCTAATTATATAACCTTAGGATTTGGAAGGTGGAGGTCTGGTAACCATGAGCTGTAAGCCACTGAGGATAGCTGATAAGACCCTATCTCAAAAATAAAGAAACCCCATATAAATAAATAAATAACGAGATACACATAAATAAAAATAAAAATAAAAAATAAAATATTGCATTGGCTTGTTTTATGTCAAATTGACACAAGCTAGAGTTATCTGAATGGAAGGAGCCTCAATTGAGAAAATGCTTCTGTGAGATCTAAGTGGAAGGCTTAATTACTGATTGATATGAGAGGTCCAAGCCCATGGTGGGTGATGTCATCGCTGGATTGGTGGTCCTGTGATCTATAGGAAAGCACGCTGATCAAGCCAGGAGTAGCAAGCTTGTAAGCAGCACTCCCGCATGGCCTCTGCATCCGCTGCTGCCTCCAGGTTCCTGCCGTGTTTGAGTTCCTGTTCTGACTTCCTTCACACTAAGCCAAATGAACCCTTTCCTCTCCAACTTGCTTTTGGTCATGGCGTTTCATCACAGCAACACTACCCTTACCTAGGACAAGTATCAAGAGAAAAATTGCCCTGTGAGTTCTGATCAGGTTGAAATGAGTAGTCCTGAAGTTCTGGTGGTCACTGTTCTGGCAGAGTGAGCTGAGAGTGACGGGAAGTCAGGTGTCTCCCCACGGCACCCCTTCATCCTCATAATCTTACGCTACCTGCTACTAAGGTAGACGCTTTTCCATGACATGTGATGGTAGGATCTCTGTAACGACTAGAGTAGTCAGGAGTGTGATGCTGATAGTGTGGGCCGAGCAAGGTGACTCTGACACTGGCTCCCAGCATGCTTTGCGATTTAGCCTTATAGAGAGACAGATAATAGAACTGCGTTCACTTCCCAGGGTTAGTGCACTGGATAAATATTTGCTGAGGACGATAGTCCTTTCAAGTGCTTATTGTTTCTATGAAAGACATCATGTTATAAATTCCCACCAATTTCCTTTAATTTATATAAAATTGTGCCTGATCTTTATACTTTGAATGAAATGAAGAAAGGGAACTAACTAACTTAGGCATTTCAGGGCACGGTTAATTAATTTGCTTCATTTTTTTCTTTGCTTAATATTCTCATGTGTCTCTGTGTAAAGTGCTATTGGCATAGCTATTAAAAGTCATAAGATAATTACTTCCTATCGAATTGAGTTTGGACCAATTTTGACAGGAAGGTCTAGCTCTTAAATAAAAGAACAACACAAAACAAACGACTTCAACTCAGTTATGTACCATTAGTTGTAAAAGTTGAGTTTTCAAGCATCAAGTACATGGGTTGCAAGCTCTGTTTTATACGGTGGGTGCGGATTGGGATTTTTTTGTTTGTTTGTTTTTTGGAGACACAGATGAACTTTTACAGGCTGAGGAACAATGAAAGGTGACGCTGCAGGATGTTTTGATATTTGGGACTATAATCTGACATCCATCCTGTCAACTTTCCCAGTTGGAAGTTCCAAGCTCTTTCCTCATCTATTTATGTCCATCAGGGAAGACTGAGGGCAGAAACGACTGGGGTAGCACAAATGGGGGTGGCCATGGAGGAGGCTTGCAAGGAGAACATGGGGAAGCTGTTTCTCCCCCCACCCCCAACAGCTTGTAGAAGATTGGATTAAAGACTGACCACCTCGGGGCTCACGAACTTGATTCAGTTATGACTCATACGTCTGAATGGATTTGACCTCTTGCCCAGGAGAGGGCAGTAACATGCTAGCGTTTAAGCTCAGCTACTTGCCCTTACCAGAGGCTGTACTGTATGAGCTGGCAGGGAATTAGTCACAGCCGGCCTCACATTCTCACCTGGTCAGCATTCCATGTCGGCTTTAGTTCAGACTTCAGCTGTGGCAGTCTGCACACAAGCCTTAGCAGAGATGGTTTAGGGATGAGATTCCTTGACTCACAGCTGTCTTACAGGCTGGAAATCTGCAGCAACCTCCCTCTGCCTGTTTGTATTGCTCTGAATGCTGTATGCTGTGCCGTGATGACTATCTCCTGGTGGGCAACCTGTAAGTATGGTTATGCCTCTTCATCTCAGCAACCAGCCTACCTCTAACTTTGTCGCCAAATATAAATGTGTCCCCAAGGGTTAATAGTCTTCAGCCTGCTACTGTAGGGAGTTAGATCGTAGACTTAGAAACAAAAATGCACACCTGGGCTGGAGAGATGGTTCAGTGCTTAAGAGCATGAACTGTTTTTCCAGGAGGACAGGGGTTTGATTCCCAGTACCTGTTTCAGGTGGCTCCCAGATGCCTGTAATTCTAGGTGATCAAACACCGGCAGCCTCTGTATGCACCCATATGCACTATGTAATTAAAAGTTTAAAAGATCAAGCTGGCCATGGTGGTACACACTTTTAACCCAACACTCAGGTGGCAGAGACATGGGGAATCTTTGTCATTTCGAGGCCACTCTGGACCATGTAGTGTGTTCCATGACAGCCTAGGACTACACAGAGAGGCCATGTCTTAAGGGAAATAAAGTTCACAACTAGATTCTTCTCAGCAGCAGATTTTGCAGCCTGCCCTAACCCCTGAGCCTCTCAAGAACCCATAACAGTTGCAGGCAGTTTTTGCTTTTGACCAGGCCCATATGTAGGAAGGTGATGTGTCAAAAGCCACTAAAATAAGGGGAGGCACTAACATAAGATAACCTCCACTGTCTAGAAACAGTGTTTGGGTCACATTCTTCTTAACCGCTGAGCTTAATGGGAAAATCACCTGGGGTGCCAGTTCCCTGCTTGCCTCCCTTGCCTCTGCTTGCCCACTTTGGTGTGTGTGTCTACTCTCTCTGGGGACAGTCCCACAGTGAAGCATCTGTGCAGAATGGAATGGTGAGGAGAGGAAAACATGGGAAGTAGAGGGAAAGTGAGAGAGATGGTGGGCAGGATGCAGGACCACTGGACGGTCAGAGGGTAACGATGTGGTGGGCAGCTAGGAGCAAGAGAATTAGTGGGACGTGGTCTGGAAGCTCTGCACGGTATGGAGAGAGTCACTTCACTCGAGTTGGGGGCATAGAGGCTGCATAGAGATTAGGAATGGCTGTGTGTGTGTGTGTGTGTGTGTGTGTGTGTGTGTGTAGGGATGGGCTAGAGGGTAAAAGGGAAGGCTAGGAGAAATCCTATTCACACATCTGTCTATGCCAAGAGAGCTGTTTGAAGGTGAGGAAGTTTCCCCATCGGCTTCTATAAATCATAGTGATCTGAGGTAAATGCCATGATGTCCGGTTACATGGTTCTACCACTGTCCCTGAGGATTCTGTTGGGAAGGTGCCATCCAGTTGTGAAGAGGCAAACCACTCTGAATGGCGGCTGACTCTTTTTTTTTTTTTTTTTTTTTTTTTGAGACAGGGTTTCTCTGTATAGCCTTGGCTGTTCTGGAACTCACTTTGTAGACCAGGCTGCCTCTGCCTCCCAAGTGCTGGGATTAAAGGCGCCTGCCACCACCGCTGAATGGCTGACTCTTAATGACTGGGGTTCACTTGTAACGACGAGACTGTAAATATGTCGGGAACTGAGACACTGACTGCTAGACTGAACAGACTTTTTCAGCAAAGCTTGAGCCGGGCATGGAGGTTGGGATGAATGTTGAACCAAAGCTCGAGGGTTTCCTACCCAAACAGGAGCTTCTCAGCTCCCACTCTGAGGCTGCGGCCAGCCCGGAGGTCACTAGACTTTCCCGTGCTCACATTTTGTATCCTTGTGTATGGAGGATTAAGAACACACCATGGGTTCCTGAGCTTCCCGGGGCCTCCAAGAGAATTCTGGAAAGGAGACTTTTAGGTAGTTAAGCTCTGTTGATGATCAATAAAGTAGAAAAAGTAACAAGAATGGAATTGACTGGCCATTAACGAATGCCTTCAGAGTACATGGGGATTGGATAGTTATAGCCCAGTGGAGTAGTTCTGTCATTTTAATGTCCTACTGTGGCAGGTAATTCAATTCCTTCTTTCCCAGGTGGCCACGAGGTGAATATGTTTGCTATGAGGCCAGAGAGTTTAATTGCTTTTATATTTAAGAAGAATTAAACAATCATTGTTGAAGTAAAATTCACATAGAGTGAAAGTCACATGTTTGTAGTGTACTGGTCAGTGGTTTTTGACAGGTGACCACTGTGGCCACCATTCTAACCAGAGCCTCTCTATCTCCTCAGAGAGTCCCCTACTCAGGGCATACCCCTAGAGTAGTCCACACCCTCTGCATTCCTTCAGAGTGGTCGCCTGTATCCGGGTCACTCTTGAGCTCCTGGCCCAATGCAACTATCAGCGCTTCTGTATCCTCACAGTCAAGATAATTCTAGAATTTCATATAAATCAAATTATAGCACATAACATTTAAGTCTAGTTTTATCGTCCCCTTGGGAAAATGCTTGAAAGGCTTGTCCATTTCGCTGCGTGCACTGTAGTGTGATCCTTTGTTATTGAATATTGACTTTATGAATATACCATGATGTCTATTCCATTGACCTGCTTATGACAGATGAATTGTTTCTAATTTTATATGCTACAAGTAATTTATTTTCGGATATTTTCCTGGAAATGTCTGGGAGTAGAATTGCTGGTTATATAGCTGTCTGATAGAGTGTCTTCTGTTCTTCAAAATTTTAGCCTATTTATTCCTTGGTATTTTAAACGTTTTCCTGGTAAACAGATTATAATTGTTTTTTATCTACAGGACATCTGTCATATAATTGGAAGATCAGTATAATATAATTTAACTTCTGATATATTTGGTTTGATGTCTATCGTTTTACTTTGTGGATTTTTTTTGTCTTGTGTTTTTAAAGCATAATTTTATTTACTTCTTGAGAATTTTATATATGATACCGATTACTTCATTTCCTAACTTCCTCTTCTTCCAGTGTCTCTCATGTCTCGCCTTCCCAGATCTCTCTCAAATGCATGAGCCCTTAAATTATTATTGATATATGTGTACTTATAAATATGTAAATTCCACATGCTGAGTCCATTTGGTGCTCCTATGTGTTTAGGGCTGACCACTGGTGTGGGATAATCATAGTGCACTCATCCCTGAGGAAGACAGACTCTGTCTCTTAGTAGTCATTAATTGATGTAGCTCTTCACTAGGGTGGGAACCTTGAGATGTCTCATGATGATTTTCTCTCTGTTGCTCCTTTAGTTTTTATCTTTTAAGTTAATAAATATGATTTCTATTTAAAGTATTATTTATAGTATTTCTATTTTATTTCCTGTGTTATATATATATATATATATATATATATATATATATATATATATGCTAAAGGTATGCTTTCATAAGGCCTATATGTTTAGACTTAACATTTTATCTGTTTATCTTTTATATGTGACTCTACATAGTTTTTGTCCCACTTCTGACCTCTGGCCACTTCCTAATTTCCACTTCCTGTTTCTGATGTTTTCTTCAAAAATTTAGTGAAATGCACCTACCTGAGCTGAGTGTTTAGTTTTTTTGCATGACTGACTGCTGGTTTACAGTGATGGCTGTTGTAAACATCTGGTACTTTGTCTTATGTGAATCATGAAGAGAATGACGGCAAAGAACCTTGCTACTTACTCCTACATGTTATACTTCTGTGTTCTTCATTTCTTCTGGCCAAGCTGGGTTTATACATCATGTGGCATTGCTCACACCACCCTGAAGGCCATTCTTTCACTAAACTTTTATTTATCTTGATTTTTTTTAGCACTTCACAGGTGTATAATCCCACTGTCTTTGGTCAGCATTCATTTCATTTTTATCTTGGTGGTATGTGCATGTGTGTACCTGTATGTGTTTGTCTGTCTCTGTGAGTATGGCTAAACGTGGCCACTCGTCAGAGCACAGCTTCAGTGGATGGTCTTCACCTTGTATCTCAGATGGGACATGGTGTCTTGTTGGTCCAGTGGACAGCAGGTAGCTGGTCTGTGAGTGCCTGGGCATTCTCCTGCTTCTGCCTTCCTTCGCCCTGTAGACATGCTGGGATTCCAGATGGGCACCACTGCACCCAGCTTATATGTGGGTTGTAGGTTGGTCTTGAACTCAGGTCTTTATGCTTGTGACAAAATGCTTTCCCCACTGAGCCGCCTCCCTATCCCATGTCCGTATTGAGTCTTATCTTTGGTTCCCTGTATTTGATTTTCCTTTTCTTGTTCTGTTTTAGTTTTTCCTTGCTTTGCCCTGAGCTAGACCCTTAGCTGCATCCTTAGGTCTATGCTGGCTCTCTCTCCAAGCCTCAGGCTGATCGGACCTTCAAGATTTCATGATGTCAGCTCCTTGGACCTTTAAGTCTGTGTTTCCCACTGCATGTGAGATGTTATGGGTTGTAATTTCTTCACATGTCTCTTTTTGCTTTAATCATCCTCCATTTTTGGAACATCTGTTTTAAGTGTGTGGCGGTCCCGTTTTTTCGTCACCCCGCCCTTCCCACCTCTGAGCTGTGCTTGAGCACCAGGTCTTTTTACTGCAGTCAAGAAGTTCTCCAGGCAGCGCGCCAAGGCAAACAACATGAGAGGATAGATCAATGATATTATTAATCTGTCTGTGAGTTCACCAACTCTGTCATCTCCAATTTGCTGTTAAGCGTACAGAGTGTTTTTTAAAATTTGCATTTCTTGTACCTTTTATGAATGTCTGAAACTGTATTTTCATCTTCCACTGTGAAATTTCTGGGTTTTTTTTATTGAGACCTTTCCTTTCTTCACTCATTAAGGTCATGTTTTCCTCTACTTCCAAACACTTGCCTGTGACAGCTTCTAATAGTTTCATCGTCTTCATAGATGAAGTGCCAACCTGGATTTCATTTTCTTTGTAAGTTACTTTTCAATTGAATGCTAGGAAAGTGGATAAAATGTAGAGAATCCGGACTCTGTTGCTTTATAGGGAAATTTCTATTTCTAATTTAACTTACAGTTTAAATGCTATATCATAATCTTGAACTTGTTTGGGCATAGTTTTATTCTTCATTGTTTCCTATTTATGGAATGTGCAAACCATGATTCTCTCTAGTTTTGTGGACTCAAATCTCTAATCTCTGACTCCCATGGCTGAATCATGTGGCCCTGGCTAACCTCTATCTCACAGTGTTAGCTGAGGATGACCTTGAACTTCTGATTCTCCTGACTCTTCCTCTCCTAGCCAGAATTAGGGATACATGGCACCTGCTTTATGAGATGCTGCGCTGGAGCCCAGAGTTTCATACATACTGGAAAAACACTTGTGGCTTCTCTTGGAGTTTGGATTTTGTGATTCTTAGGGATAAACTGGAGTAGATCTTCCTTTTGGTTATAATCCTTAGTCCTAAGGGTTAGCCTTTCTAGAAACTCAGATTGATGCTAAAGATATCAATCACACAATATGAAAGAAGATCAATCAATTTCCTCCAGATGGGCTGGAGACCAACAAGAGACAGAGCTGTGCTTTACCTTCAAGGATAGACTGGCCATTGTCAGGAAAACCTTAGGTGTCTGGCCTTGATCACACGTAAAGAGAACTCTTCTCAGATTCAGGTGCCTCCTCTTTGTGCACACCCCTCAGGTGCTCCAGCCGCAGGGTTTATCATGTTTTAAATGTTCCCTTAACTTTTTAAAATTTCAATTTTTAATTCATTTCACAAAGCGATGGGATCCCCCATAACATTTTCATACACATATGCCATGATACTTTGTCTTTACCACCCCCTCTCCCACCATTCTCTTCCATTTCCACGCCCCCTTCTTGCTGGTCCCCTTTCTGTATGGAAACAGTTCTTGCTTTGGTGTCCGTGTCTTGTGTCTTCTGTTCTCCTTTCGGTTTCCTCTTCCACTTGAAGTGCTTCTTCTTTCTTATGCTTCCTTTCCCCTTTCCTCTTCTCGCCGTTACATGTAAATCTGAAAGCTAACACGTAGTGTTGGCTTTCTGAATTGGAGTTATTTCACTTAACACATTGACTCCCAACTCAACCTATCTCACAGATGTCATGATTTCATTTTTCTTTGTGGCTAAAATGTTCTTTAGTGTGTGTGTGTGTGTGTGTGTGTGTGTGTGTGTGTGTGTATGTATACTGTGTTTTCTTTATTCATCTGCTGACGGACACCTAGTCTGGGCTTAGCCACTGCAAACATTGTGGTACTAGACATGGAGGAGAAAGTTTCTCTGTGGTATGTTGACTTTGAGTCCATTGGGTGTGTCCCTGGGTGTAGTAGAGCCAGATGACCTGGGAGTTCAGCTTTTAGTTTCATGAGCAGTGTCCACTCCAGCTTCCATGGTGACTCACTAGTCTACATTCAAATAAGTAGTCGGTAAGGCTCATCTTTCTCTACATCCATACGCAGCATTTGCATCTATCCATCTATCTATCTATCTATCTATCTATCTATCTATCTATCTATCTATCTATCTGGGGTGAGATAGAATCTCAAGAAATTTAATGTGCACTTCTCACATAAGTAAGGATGTAGAATACTTTTCAAATATTTATTTACCATTTGTATTTCTTAGGTCTTGTCCTCCCTAGCTGCGAGGAAGTCTGACCTCTGCTTCCTCAGCAGAGTGTGTTGTGCTGTGCTGGACTCTGATTTACTGTATTCCTGCCAGGAAATCGTGTCTAGGCCTAGGGCCAGAGTAGTCAGAGGCTTAGCTCATGAGTTTCATTTTTCGCAAGACTCCAAGTCTTATGCTATGTGTTGTTTGCTGCTTGGTGATGGTTCCTTTACATAGTCTGTTCTGCCTTACACTTGCTCCTAATAGAAGGGCTGCTATGAAATGAGCCATTCTATTAACGCAGAAAGTAGATACCCTGCCCTCAATACAAGGTTTTGTATTTAGTAATACTTTGTGCAAGGTGTTTCTCTATTGACTTAATGAATAGCATTTCTTAACTCTCAAAATACCATGAAATAAGATAGTTATCATAGGTTGGGAGATAGCTTTCCTTCCCCGACTTGCCAGAAGCCAGTGCTCTGTGACTAGCCTTTGTTATCATGTTTGCCCCTGATAGAATGCTCCCCTAGGAAGAGAAAAGTATCCCACAAATGCTTATTGATGCGGGACCTTCAAAAGATGCATTTATCTTATGTTCTGCGGCTGATGTGAAATCAAATATTTTGAGTGAGTTCTGTCGTAGTAGAAGAACAATTATTATTAATATCCAGGATGTGTCTGATAGATGTTCTCACTGTAACATATGCTAGTACTTTAGAGAGCAGAGGTGGACTAAGTTGGGTCAACAAGCCACAACTCTTCAAACTCCAACTCTAGCTTATGTTTCCATCTTTCACCCAGACTTCCTGTTTCTTTTGTCATCTGTCTGGAAGGGCTAGGCCTCTTCATTCTTAGATATCCCTTTTTCCTTTCCCTTCCTTTCCCTTCCTTTCCCTTCCTTTCCCTTCCCCTTCCCTTTCCCTTCCCCT